>CM072153.1:23043108-23058029 GCA_036850595.1 Rhyacichthys aspro
GGTTTACTGGTCTATTTGTTTATGTAAGGTGCTTGAAAACCCAAACTGCCTTTGAATGTGCTTAAATTAGTCCTCACCAAAGAAGTCTTTATCATCCATGATTTACGACGTATTTATTTGTGTGTAACTCAGATCATTATCTTCACAGAAGCTTTTATTGAATTGAGTTGTGACCTCTGTTTGTATTTACATCATAATAAAAAGAGACAAAGGCAGGAAGTCATAAAAACAGGAGATTACAGCCAAAGGCCCATCATTCATGAACACATTAGAGTAACAACAGACGTCCTGTTACTGAATGAACCTCATGATTTCACCAAAAGGAAATGGACCAGAGCAGCAACAATAAAAGCTGTTCATAGGTACATTCTGTTCAAGGACACTGCACACAAATAAAAATATATACACAATAACAGACAGTTGTGACATGTTTATAATCACCACAAAACCACTCTCTGGATTTATCTGTCGTAATAAATGAGAGATTTATGGTTGTGAGCTGAGGTCGGGACTGAGAGAATAAGATCTCAGATAAAAGTTTCCTCTAAATATATGTCTTTTAACAGAGAAACAGCTGAAAAAAGAAAAGCATCAACAGAGAAAAGGGAGGCAACGTAAAACACAGATAAATACTGTCAATTCAATCACGTAATGTTTAACGAGGAGGAGATAATTGTCGTTCTGACGCTGAAGTCACAGCTAAGCTAACGCTAAACTCTAAACTTCAGTTTGGTCAAATGGATTAGTATTTTGGAGGAAACACTGGTCTGGTTTTATTTTTTAATAAAGAGAAGCTGATTTTGGAGGAGAGTCTGAGACAGAGACAAAAAAGAACATTAAGAAGAAGCTTAACAAAAAGTCATTTAATAACATCAGATAAGAGCCTTAATATAGTCAATAAATCAGGTTTGATGGCTCATATATTTATATTTTCAAACATAACTTGTGAACCAGACTCAAGACAATGAATGTAGCACATGTCTGAACTTTTTTTTACCTCAGTTTTTATAACAATAACACTTCGAATGTCGGCCAAAGTCGACTGAAACCACTTGAGTAACATCTGTTGTGCAGCGAGTGTGGACACGCTTCTGTGTTTTTACTCCGCTGCAGCTGTTCCTCGTCCCTAAAGTGGATTCTTTACATATTTCTCTAGAAAAACAAAGTGAGGAAAGAGGAAACGCAGCCTTTTTTTGGACGAGATGTCACTGAGCCTCCACTTCCTCCTCTTCACTGCTTCCTGTGTTTCTGCTCTGGACTTATTTACTCTTCCTTTTGGTACAAACTGTGCCGTTTTGCAGCAGACTGTTGTGAAATTCCCTCAGCGATTATTGCTTCCTGTTTTTTTCCTGACGCTGCCGGAGAAAGAGAACAGGGTTTGTTTTGCTCGAAAGACGCCCACCTTCGGACGCTTCCTGTTTTCAGTGAAATGTGATTAGTTGAAAGTTCACAGAAGCACCTTTACTTTACCTGCAGCAAGAGGCTTTGAACCAAGAACTGGAGAGAGTTGAAGCAGACTTTAAATCCTGGAGCTGCGTGAACATTAAACTGTTTCTGGTTTATTCACATCTTTATAAACTTTAAATCCAGGTTGTGATCCTGTTCAGGGCAGTGTAGACAGAGTAGAGAGGTGCAAAATGGAACGGATTTCAGCAAAAATAAAGATGTTATATGACAAGAGTTCTGTTTTATGTTCCTTTAATCTTGAAATCGTTCTGTTTTCTCATCGGAAAGTCTCTTAAATCTCGTCGACAGGTCTCATATTTACAGAACTTTTTAAACTTTGATCCAATGCTTCACACTGTTTTTATGGAGGTTGTGTCTTAAGTCTACTTCAAATCTGATTTATTTCTCGGTGGAAACAGAAGCCTCTCAAACCAGACTGAGCCGACCTGAACTGTACTTCTCCAAATGAAACTCAGCTACAGTTTATGCTGCTGTTTTTCTATTGTTTTAGTTTATATTGACGTAAAAAGCTTGTACAGTTTCCTCTATTGGATGTATTTGTTGCCTTTAATTTACACTAAACATAGAGTTACACGTTTTATCAAGTCTCTGCCGTGACCTGGTGACTTCTGCAGTTTTAAATCATAATCTGATGTGATTCATCACTCTGTAAAAGCCTTTATTTATACGAAATCATCTTGTAACTCTTGAGTGTCTTTCCTTTAACGACTGACCTCTCATTTCTTTACACGATCACAAACACAAAGAGTCATTTTCCGTCACAACAGGATTATATAACTCAGTGTAAACATCCAGCATCTGTTTCCAAAATACAGTCTGTTTAGAGCCAAATAATACAGCTCTGACCTTTGACCTGGGGCTAATATCAGACCAGCTTCTGAAGTGAAATGATCTGATCTGAAAACATAAATCACTAGTTTATTGCGTGAGCGACAGAAACGGGGCAGAGTCGGAGGGAAATCCTCTGAACGAGCCTCAGAGACGACACCGAGAGCGAACGGACTGAGATGGAGCTGATAAACTGGAGCCGCTCTGTCTCTGTCTCTGTCTCTGTCTCTGTCTCTGTCTCTGTCTCTGTCTCTGTCTGGAGCTGTCACGAAAACAACCGAGAGGAACAGCTCTGGGACTGGGACGGGGACAGGGACTGGGACTGAGACCGGGACAGTCCTCAGAAACAAAACAGAGAGACGATAAAGTGTTTTAATCAATGAAATAGATCAGTGTTGTCAAAGTGAGAATAGTGAGGGGCAGAATGAGAGAGTGATTATCATTTCAGGGGCAAAGACTGTGACAAATCCAACTAAAATATGTTTAAATCCTACTGAAACCTGCTTGAATCCAAATAAAATCAGTTCAAATCCAACTAAAACCTGTGTAAGTCCATATAAAACCTGTTCAAATTCAGCTAAAATCTATTGAAATCCATATAAAACCTGTTGCATTTAGTTTTTCAGTGTAATCTCCTAAAGTTTATTGTAACAGGAATCATCTGAAAAAATGAGACCTTAAGACGTGATCTAGTCTTTATAATGAAGGATTTTAATAGATGAGAATGATCAGTCCACAGCAGGATTTTGTCCAATCACAGCTCACTTCAGGTAAAAAGGAGCGCTCCCATTGGTCGACACTGATGTCAACAACGAAGGAACAAGGAAATAAACCAAGGAAATGGGTTATTCTGTTGGAAATATGTCTTATTTTACAGAGAAACAGCTCAAAAAAGATAAAAATAGAGAAACAGCAGTAAATTAAATATGGATCTATGACAGATGAAAGTTTCAGCTCTAAACTTTGATTTAATGTAACGTATTAGTATTTTGTGTTGAAAATATTAGTCCAGTTTAACCTTTTTTTAAAAATAAAGAATATTGAACCTTAAACCCGTCTAAACCAGTAAATGATGCACACAGTGTTCGGGTGTGGACTCACTTCTTTTGTCTTTAATCGTAGGAAATCATTGTGTTAATGAGTCACAACAAAGACAATAGAGTCAGGAGTCTCCTTTAGGGGCAGGAGGCAGGGGCTGGAGGCAGGGGCAGGGGCTGGAGGCAGGGGCAGGGGCTGGAGGCAGGGGCAGGAGGCAGGGGCAGGAGTGGAGCCTGTGCTAATGGAGGCTCGTTAACATGAGAAAACTGTGCTGATGGATCAGGAGACGACTCACAGACGACTCCGACGAGGATTTAGAGTCTTCACTAATGAACTTACCTCAGGACGAAAAATAAAACTGACACAAAAAACATGACTGGGTTTTAAACTGGACTAAACCAGACCAGACTGGACTAAACCAGACCAGACTGGACTAAACCAGACCAGACTGGACTAAACCAGACCGTGTATATTGTCGACAGAATTCTTTCTCTTTTTCTCAGATCTGTATTTTCTCTCAGAGACACTGAGGTTAAAAGGTTCAGATGAGGGGCCAAGTCTGGGGCCAAAGGGGGAGGGGTCCGTTCAGAGGCGAGGAAACCCAGCGTGGATCCATTCACTCGGGCAACGGGGGGTCTACAGGGACTGGTTCAGAGGGTCTACAGGGACTGGTTCAGGGGGTCTACAGGGACTGGTTCAGGGGGTCTACAGGGACTGGTTCAGGGGTCTACAGGGACTGGTTCAGAGGGTCTACAGGGACTGGTTCAGGGGTCTACGGAGACTGGTTCAGGGGGTCTACAGGGACTGGTTCAGGGGGTCTACAGGGACTGGTTCAGGGGTCTACAGGGACTGGTTCAGAGGGTCTACAGGGACTGGTTCAGAGGGTCTACAGGGACTGGTTCAGGGGGTCTACAGGGACTGGTTCAGGGGTCTACAGGGACTGGTTCAGGGGGTCTACAGGGACTGGTTCAGGGACTGGTTCAGGGGGTCTACAGGGACTGGTTCAGAGGGTCTACAGGGACTGGTTCAGGGGGTCTACAGGGACTGGTTCAGGGGGTCTACAGGGGCTGGTTCAGGGGTCTACAGGGACTGGTTCAGGGGGTCTACAGGGACTGGTTCAGGGGGTCTACAGGGGGGTTTTAGGGGGTCTACAGGGACTGGTTCAGGGGGTCTACAGGGAAGTTTTAGGGGGTCTACAGGGACTGGTTCAGGAGGTCTACAGGGACGGGTTCAGGAGGTCTACAGGGGGTTTTAGGGGGTCTACAGGGACTGGTTCAGGGGGTCTACAGGGACTGGTTCAGGAGGTCTACAGGGGCTGGTTCAGGGGGTCTACAGGGGGGTTTTAGGGGGTCTACAGGGACTGGTTCAGGGGGTCTACAGGGACTGGTTCAGGGGGTCTACAGGGACTGGTTCAGGAGGTCTACAGGGACGGGTTCAGGAGGTCTACAGGGGGTTTTAGGGGGTCTACAGGGACTGGTTCAGGAGGTCTACAGGGACGGGTTCAGGAGGTCTACAGGGGGATTTTAGGGGGTCTACAGGGGTTTTTAGGGGGTCTACAGGGGGTTTTAGGGGGTCTACAGGAGGTTTTAGGGGGTCTACAGGGGGGTTTTAGGGGGTCTACAGGGGTTTTTAGGGGTCTACAGGGGTTTTAGGGGTCTACAGGAGGTTTTAGGGGGTCTACAGGGGTTTTTAGGGGGTCTACAGGGGTTTTTAGGGGGTCTACAGGGGGGTTTTAGGGGGTCTACAGGGGGGTTCTATTAGCAGAGACCCAGAGGCAGGAGGCCGTCTGCTACAAAACATAAAAATGTTGAATTAAAGACGTTCACGAGGAACAGATTTGTCTGAAATTTAAATAAAACTGATTAAAGCAAAAGAATGAACCTGATTTAGACAAAACACTGCCATGAATTCACCATCATTCAGAATCATTAAAATCATTAAAATCATTCAGAATCATTCAGAATCATTAAAATCATTCAGAATCATTCAGAATCATTAAAATCATTCAGAATCATTAAAATCATTCAGAATCATTCAGAATCATTCAGAATCATTAAAATCATTCAGAATCATTCAGAATCATTAAAATCATTCAGAATCATTAAAATCATTCAGAATCATTCAGAATCATTCAAAATCATTCAGAATCATTCAGAATCATTAAAATCATTCAGAATCATTAAAATCATTCAGAATTATTCAGAATCATTCAGAATCATTCAGAATCATTAAAATCATTCAGAATCATTCAGAATCATTCAGAATCATTCAGAATCATTAAAATCATTCAGAATCATTAAAATCATTCAGAATCATTCAGAATCAAAATGATCCAACAATTGTTTGACTTTAGACCAAGTTCTTTTCACATTTTCTTTCATTTTGTCATATTTTAAAAACATAACTCTTCAAAAACAAGTCAAGAACCAGACCTGGACTGAACCAGGACCAAGACCTGGATGAAGACCAGACCAGGACCCAGACCCAGACCAGGACCAGGACCAGGACCAGGACCAGACTCTCCTGATGCTAAAGTAGTTTTAATTAAATGTAATTAAAGAGGCTTCTGTTTCATTAAGAGCCTCGGTTCCTGTTGTTTTTCAGTCTAGACTTAATCCTGACTTCATTTAGACCAGACTCATTAATTACAGCCTTTTGTTTTGGAGCCTCACCTGAGTTCGGGACAGGTGAGGGGGGAGGGGTCAGTTCAGGGGTCAGGGGTCAGTTCAGGGGTCAGGGGTCAGGTCAGGGGTCAGTTCAGGGGGTCGTTCGCAGCTGATGGAAAACACTCATTACTCAATTTACACAAGATTATTTTAGGAAATGACTGGACGTTGAGACAGGCCCAATGTCTAAAGGTTATTTAGTGATTTTTACTGAAATACTCACAAGTTTAAGGATAAAACAGTCAATAAACATAAACAGTCTGTAATTCTGACAGAAACGTAACATGATTTCATTGTGAGACGAGACTAAGATCCTCTCAGTTCAGTTTATTTTGGTTTATTTCAGTCATTAAATAAAATTGACAACAATACAATACTTTCACTGAATCAGAAGCATAGACAGGTTTAGGCTGAAGTAAAAAAGTGGAGAAAAAAAGTAAAAAAGTAAGAATAATACTCTGTTTCAGGTCAGAGTCTTTGGTTAAAGTCCAAGTCAAGTTTTGAACAGGTTTTAGATGGATTTAAACAGGTTTTAGTTGGATTTAAACAGGTTTTAGTTGGATTTGAACAGGTTTAGTTGATTTTGAAAAGGTTTTAGTTGGATTTAAACAGGTTTTAGTTGGATTTAAACAGATTTTAGATGGTTTTGAACAGGTTTTAGATGGATTTAAACAGATTTGTCACGTCTTCGGTCTCTGGAAGGATACATGATTTTCACCAAACACACAAATAAACCCAACACAGCAGATCTGCTTCAGAGAGAATAATAACCACAGATAAAACGTTCTGTTGTGAAGTCAGCGCGTCCAGAGCGGCCCACACGATGGACCTCTGCATCGAGAGAAGCCTGAAGAGCAACAGAAATAGCTCCATTTAACTGTGTTTGTGAAGAACAGCAGAACAACACCTGAGTCCTGGTTTAGTCCTGGTTTAGTCCTGGTTTAGTCCTGGTTTAGACCTAGTTTAGTCCTGGTTTAGACCTAGTTTAGTCCTGGTTTAGACCTAGTTTAGTCCTGGTTTAGTCCTGGTTTAGACCTAGTTTAGTCCTGGTTTAGACCTGGTTTAGTCCTGGTTTAGTCCTGGTTTAGACCTAGTTTAGTCCTGGTTTAGACCTAGTTTAGTCCTGGTTTAGACCTAGTTTAGTCCTGGTTTAGTCCTGGTTTAGACCTAGTTTAGTCCTGGTTTAGACCTAGTTTAGTCCTGGTTTAGACCTAGTTTAGTCCTGGTTTAGTCCTGGTTTAGACCTAGTTTAGTCCTGGTTTAGACCTGGTTTAGTCCTGGTTTAGTCCTGGTTTAGACCTAGTTTAGTCCTGGTTTAGTCCTGGTTTAGTCCTGGTTTAGACCTAGTTTAGTCCTGGTTTAGACCTGGTTTAGTCCTGGTTTAGTCCTGGTTTAGACCTAGTTTAGTCCTGGTTTAGTCCTGGTTTAGTCCTGGTTTAGACCTGGTTTAGACCTGGTTTAGTCTTTAGTGAAGTGGAAGAAGACACAGAAGAACAGAGAAGACGAACCTGTTTTAAAAGTGAGTAAATATAGTTTATTTGTTTATTTATTTGGATTACTCTCAGCTATTCTTCTTGAGGTCCATAAATAAATCACTGTAAAATACAAAATATCAAATATAATTCAATAAAAGTATAAAGCATTTAAATATTACATTCGGGAGTGTCTCAATAATCAAACTACAGATTTAAATTCAGTGCTTTCAAGAAACAAAACATAACATTTATTAACTTTTGAAATTCATTAGCAATTACTAAACTTTTCCACCAAATACGAGGTTCTAAGAAACTTTTTATTTTCTTATATTTTATTTTATTTTAGTTTAGTTACGTTTATTTTAGGGAACATTATTTAAACATGCCAGAGTTGACCAAGCGGCTGTATTTCATCTATAGTCCGTCACATGTTAAAAGTCACCCTAAAAATGACACATTTATTACATTACAAAAACAGAACCTCTGTTTCAATATGAAAATAGAACTTGAACGAGCCATTCCTTTAGTTGAATCTTAAATAAACCCTTTCTTACTGCTCCTCTGACCCTGTGCTGTCTTTTATCCTCACTGTTTATATTCTTGATTGTGTTTGTGAGGAAACGCTGAGCTGATGGAGACTGTTAGTTGTGAATAATACTGAACTTTTCACTGCAGTAAATGTTTACAACTCCATAATTAATCCTTAACAAACTGGTTCTGAACAGTTCACTATTGCTCAGTCTTCATTGTGTAAAGAATGAAAGTCTGTAACAGAGCAGCTCCATGTGACCTCCTCTCTTGCTTCCTTCCTTCCTTCCTTCCTTCCTCCCTCGCTCCCCCTCCTCTTCCTCTCCCTTTAGTTCCTCTCTCTTCTGTTTATTTGCTTCACTTGATCCGGAGCGGAAATTCCTCTCTCTTGACTGTTTTTTTTTTTTCTCTCCTTTCTCCCCCCTCCTTTTTTTTTGTGAATGACAAACTCATTAACAATTCACCAGGCCCCCGTCTCCATGGCGACCTCGGTGGGGGCTCGCTCCTGATTGGCTGACGTCTGTGAATGTAACCAATGGGACGCGTCCCGAGCGAAGCCATTCAGAGGCAACACTGCCGCAAAGACTCGATTCACTGCGAAACCACGGACAGAAGCGAGACCGTGCGGACGAACACGCGAGGTTTACCGCCTCAAAACACATCCAGGCACGCTTTGGATTTGCTCAAACGTCTCAAAAGAAGCGACGATTGCTGTAAAAACGCGCGTTTGTTTGCGTTTTATGGAGTTATATCAGCGTCGAAAGCGGAGTGAGTCATTGAGAAATAAGACGGAGCCCCGCATGAATGAGCTGCTCTCGCGTCGAGGGAGCTCCTTTTCGGGACAAGAAGCCACGGACTGCGCTTGGTTTCAGCTCCATTTCTTTTCCTAAAGGACAAACAAGGACTATTCGAGCTTAACACATCGAGGAATCTGTAACGTTACGCTTTTACGAATCAATTCCTAAGATATTTTTACGCATTTTGTTGTTATACTCCAACAAAACGATACGGATTTTCACTTCCAGCCCATTGTTGACTTTATATTGGTCTAGTGTTGGCCGCATTGCTTCAGTATCTGACGCTATCGGAGCAGAGACGTCTTCTATGAATCACTTTTAACCCAAAACGCACCGGATTCGAGGCGCATTTTTTTACGCATTTCGTTGTAGAATCCCACTGGAGCAAAGTAAAACGTACATTTACTGCAATTTCAGTCCGGTTTTGGGTGACTGGATTTATAAAGGGGTGATTTTTATCCCAAAACGCACCAGGTTTTCTTTCATTTTTACGCATTTTGCAACAGTTTGGACACTAATAACTTGTTTATGAGCCGAATTCAACCCAAAACGACGCCATTTGTTGCAGTTTTGGTCTGTTTTCGCGCCTGAGAAGACCCCTCTCAACGCTTCCTCGATGCTGGACAAGCTAAGGCCCGCGGGCCAAATCGAAACGGGCATGGCGCACGGCAGGACGGTGGCCTGGCTGCGGGAACAGTTGGACTCCCGCCGAGAGAGCCTCCTGCTGATGGACTGCAGGTCTCAGGAGCTGTTCGAGTCCTCTCACGTCGAAACGGCCATAAACGTGGCCATCCCGAGTCTGATGCTGCGGCGTTTGAAGAAGGGAAACCTGCCCGTGAGAGCTCTCCTTTCCAACGGAGACGACCGAGAGAGGTTCGTGCGGAGATGTAAAACAGACACGATAGTTCTGTACGACGAGTGCAGCAGAGAGTTCAACGAAAACGTGGACGGGGGCTCGGTTCTGGGGCTGCTGCTGAAGAGGATGAAGGACGAGGGGTACAAGGCGTTTTATTTGGAAGGTAAGACGGCTCTGGTTTTAAACAAAGCTTAATACAGCATTTATTTGTGAGTTAAAAGCTGGAATAAATGCATAGTTCATTGATTTGAACGAGAAGGAACGCACATAAAAACAGACTCATTAATAAAAGCACTATCTGCTTTTCATTAGATTAGCGTCTTTGTGCAGCTGCAACTGAATTTCACTTTAAAGGCTCTACATGTTGAAGTCGGGGTGATAGATTGCACTCAAACAACAAGTTAAAACAGCATTAAAGGTTTTTATGACACAGATTTCATGCCTTTTGTCCCTTTTGTCTCTGTATAGTGTTTTCACATAGTTTCATATATAATCTTAAGATATAGCTGGAATACAGTAGCTTTTGTACATTTTTTTGTACAATTACGAGCCACATTACAATAAAAATATCGTGTCTAGTCTAGAGCTGCACTTGGATTACAACAGCATTAGTCACTTGGCAACTACAATGCTTTTTTTATTCCTTTTGTAGTGCTTTTATGCATTTTTACTCATGTTTTCTCAAGATATAGTTGGATTATAATGTCTACTGTAGAGACTGTAGAGACTTTTGCAAACAAAACCAAAACCAAAGCATGATTTTGACCATTAAACATAAACATAAACACATATTATAACTAATACTAACTCATAGCATTGTTTTTTATTTACAGTATGTTGCTAAACTTGGGTTAGCATTGACAAAAGCAGTAGTTAGCACTAGTTTTATGTGTTTGTGCTAAAGGCTAATAGCCCTAAATGTTTGGTTTTCAGGGGCTTCAGTAAATTTCTGCCGAGTATCCGTCGTTGTGCGAGACCAACCTTTCGAACAACAGCTCCCGACGGCGCAGGTCCTGGGTCTGGGCGGTCTCCGGATCAGCTCGGACTCTTCGGACATCGAGTCGGACATCGACCCGAGCAGCGCCACGGACTCGACCGACGGCAGCCCTCTGTCCAACCCCCAGCCCTCGTTCCCCGTCGAGATCCTGCCCCACCTTTACCTGGGCTGCGCCAAAGACTCCACCAACCTGGACGTCCTGGAGGAGTACGGCATCAAGTACATCCTGAACGTCACGCCCAACCTGCCCAATCTGTTCGAGAACGCCGGAGAGTTCAAGTACAAGCAGATCCCCATCTCGGATCACTGGAGCCAAAATCTGTCGCAGTTCTTCCCCGAGGCCATCAGCTTCATCGGTGAGTGTCTGAAATCTGCTGAAAAACAAAAATACACTACATTTTCTTGAGATTTTGACCCATAATTATAATAAAAAGCTTTAAATCTGTAAATTTCTTATCATTTTAGGAGATTTTGGCAGACATTTTGCAGCATAATTAGTCAAACGTTAAAGTAAAATCCATTTATCTATGGTTTATATTATTTATGGCGGCCATTTTGCATGTTTGGTTTAATGCCAGTACTATATTGTAACTAATTCCGATTTTTTTTTTTAATTATTTAGCTCAAAATAGAAAATAATACACCATTTTATGCTAATTACAACATGCTTTCTAAATTAAAACACTGCCACCTAATGGTCAAACTGATACTACAGGCGTTTTTCACTTTTTATTCCCAAAAAATGAACAATTTGCATTTTTTTTCCCAACTTTTGAGTCCGACACGACCTTGTTCTTAAAGTGACTTTGTTTTTGAACGCGTCGAGACAAAACAAAGAGACCAAACCTTGACATGACACAATCTTATCAGCGTAATGCGTCTTATCTCTGTCAGGAAGTTCTTATTGTGCAGTTGAGATTAGATGAGGTGTCCCTGTATTATCTCACAGCGCAGGGCAGATTAAGGCCATTGTGAGTACAAATGGTTGTAGTTGAATGGAGAGAGACACTCCGGGGCTTGTGTAATGTTCGGTCGGGACAAAGGGTGAAACGGGAGAAGACCGAGAGGCTGTAACTCGAGCGTAACAGGAAGGAAGTGCCGTTGAAAGTAATGTAGGACGCTCAATGACTCCAGTTAAAGACTTCCTGAGTTTTTAACAGAGCGTCTTTGATTCATGAGACTTTTTGGCAGATATTACAATCACAAAATCCAGTTTAATGTCACATAAAGTGTCCAAATGGAAGATTATTATTATTAGTCACTTTTTGAACATGTAGCAAAAATGAAAACTTTTATTTTTACTCGTCTCTGGTGCAAGTTCTTTGAGAATTTGGGTGGCATTTAGTGGAAAATAAACACAGCCAGAACAATTGTACTTCTGAGTGATTGTTTGAGCTCTCTAGGCTGATGTGACAAAGAGATACGGACATTAATCATAAATTAAATCTTATTTTTATGCATGTTTTTGGTGTCTAGTTTCTAAAATGCTAATGTTTTTGTTCCTGTTTTGGGTAGAAATGCCCCAGCTTTGAAACAGCACCAATAAACTAGACTTATTTTCATTTTTGAATACTCACAGTTGCCAAAAATCTGTTTAAACCCACTTACAACTGGCACTAGGAAAGCAAATACAAAGTCATTTAACCCAGATCAACAACAAGAGTCATTAATACTTTAAATTCATGGTTAATTCTTGATTTAGACCTGATTTAATCAAGGTTTAGTCCTGATTTAGCCTTTGTTTTGGTCTTATTTAGTCACTGCCTTTGTATATAGTTGGATTAAATGCCAGATTATACAATTTTATTCAATCCAAGCGTGTTTAAAGGTCATATATTTACATTAGACATATTGTTTTCCATCTCACGAGCTGTTTTCCAACTCAAGTATTTATCAAACCTTGCGTAGAGTCTTTAATCTAAGTCGGCAGACAGTCTCTAAAACATTATCCTCATATCTTTTTGAATGAGGGGCAGATACGGCCTCTGTTTCTCGCTCTCTTGTGTAATCGCGGCACAAAGGGCAGCGTTGAAACCGGAGAAGCCCAGAGAGCAAAAGCCCGGCCGGTAATTTGAGCGCAACAGGAAGGAAGTGCCATTGAAAGTAATGTAGGACAGGGCATTGCCCTGCCGCTCGTTACAAAGAGAGCCATTTAGAGTGGGCTGTTGACATCCTGTTCGCCTTTGACAGCCTGCCCTCATGACTCCAGAGTTTACACGCCCAAATGGCACCATTGTGGGAGGAAACCAGCGGAAGAATGGTTTAATAGAGCGTAATAGTCGATTTCCCAGGACTAAACGCCAGAATGCAGCCTGTGTTTGTGTCCTGTTTGTTGATGGACAAGCCTCGGATAAATACTTCCAACCAAAGCGCTTCATTATGTCTCTCCAGATATGTTTATCAGACGTTTTTAGGCCGGCCTCGGTTCAAACTCCTGCACTTAACTCGATGTAGACGAAAACAACAGGAGATTACAAAGATGGGAAGGGTTTGGTGTAAGGTGGAGATTGAAAAACAACCTGATAATCCATTTTTTTAAAGAAAAGTGTGCACAAAAGATGGTGGTTCTTAAAGTTGGCTGTATATGTTGCCCTTACCATTTTTTAACACGAAAGTGAAAGAAACCAAGGCAAATCAACTGCAAACTACCATTTATTTTGCAATTTTGCACCAAAAATAAACCAAATGCACTAGTATCATCTTTTTTATTTAGTCATTGCTAAAATTTAATTCAAAATGGCCGCCACAAATCTCTCAAAATAAACTAATGACAATCAGAAACTCAACCTTCTTGGAGTCAAATAATTATGTTTAGATGTGAACTCCAGTTTTAAAGCTAAAATATCAGACCCAGTTGCTTTGCTAAAAAATTGAACAGCACAAAATGGCCGCCAACAATCTCCCATTTCAAACTAATATCTCAAAAATAGCATGTCATTTTAGTGTAATAATATTTCTTCCAACTCAAAATGTCTGCCACAGTTTTCTCCTACACATAAATGAAGTGTTAGCATTAGCATTTTACCGTTGCTATGTTAAGTTTCCATCACACTGACCTTGTTTTTGTCTTTTTTGTGATTCCAGATGAGGCTCGAGGGCAGAAATGCGGCGTCCTGGTGCACTGTCTGGCCGGGATCAGCCGCTCGGTGACGGTGACGGTGGCGTACCTCATGCAGAAGCTGAACCTGTCCATGAACGACGCCTACGACATCGTCAAAATGAAGAAATCCAACATCTCCCCCAACTTTAACTTCATGGGGCAGCTGCTGGACTTGAGCGCACCCCGAGCCTCAAAAGCCCCTGCGACACCGCGTGGCGCCGCCCAATCAGCAGCTGTACTTCACCACTCCGACCAATCACAACGTCTTCAGCTCGACCCGCCGAGTCCACGTGAGGCTTAAACGGAGCGCCGAATCTTCTCTGCTGCAACATTTTTTCCTCCTTTTTCGGTCGTCTGACGTACGACTGCGTTGTTCGAGCCCGTTCTTTGGCGGCGTTTAGTTGAGAGCCAAGACTCTCCAAAACAAAACGAGGACGACGGAAACCTTATTCTCTTGGACTTTTTTGCATCTAAGAACACTTTAAACTGAACGATTTTGCTGCAAAGTTCATACAGGCTGGTGTGCCAAAGAGAAGCAGACATTAAAGATGAATCAAATCCTTTTTCTGGACTTTTGTTTGGGTCTCTTTTCCCAAAACTGTTCTAGTGTCTTCCGTGAAGACTTGCCAGCTTTTAAACGGCACCAATGAACTGGACTTATTTCCATTTGTGGAGTCTTTCAAACCATTTATACATCGTCTCTATTGTATCTTATTATAAAGACTTTAAAGTGGGACTCTCAGTTTGATATTTTATGTAACAATCAATATATTTGAATTGATTATGCCAAAAATCAATAGGCTTTCCATAAATTGTGCAAAAAGCTGTATATTACATGTAATATATTTGATATTGCTCTATGTGTGAATTAAGCCAATGGGCCTTGTTTGGTTTTGCACCACTTCTTTCTCAATCAGTCATTTGCCTTATGTTTGTGCCCAGAAATCAACTCTAACCTTTGAAAATGTCTTGTTTAATTTGATGGTTAAAACATCATTTAAAGGTTTCGGATGATTTCTGGGTGATAAGTCTCGGATGTGTGGAAAAAGCCTTGTGAATTCAGGGAAACTCTGTCGAATGCAGTTTTTAACGAACGATGATGAGCTTTAGAGAGAAATTGTGGCAGATTTTGGAGACGAATGCCTGTTTTTTTTAAAGAAGCCATGTTG
>CM072153.1:23060250-23106980 GCA_036850595.1 Rhyacichthys aspro
TTTAGTTGGATTAGAACAGGTTTAAGTTGGATTTTTACAGGTTTTAGCTGGATTTGAACAGGTTTAATGTGGGTTTGTCAAAGTTTTATTTCAACTTCATGAGGTTTTAGATGGATTTGAACAGGTTTTAGCTGGATTTCTATGGGTTTTAGTTGGATTTGAACAGGTTTAAGTTGATTTTTTACGGGTTTTAGCTGGATTTGAACAGGTTTAATGTGGGTTTGTCAAAGTTTTATTTCAACTTCATGAGGTTTAGATGGATTCGAACAGGTTTTAGTTGGATTTCTATGGGTTTTAGTTGGATTTGAACAGGTTTAAGTTGATTTTTTACGGGTTTTAGCTGGATTTGAACAGGTTTAATGTGGGTTTGTCAAAGTTTTATTTCAACTTCATGAGGTTTAGATGGATTCGAACAGGTTTTAGTTGGATTTGCCCAGGTTACATTTGGATTTAAACATGTTTTTAGCAGAATTTGAACAGGTTTTACTTGGATTTAACCAGGTATTCCTTGGATTTGAACTGTTTTTTCTGGATTATTGTTTATCTAAAATAGAACAGACTTTATGAGATGTTAGTTTGTATTTTACTGTAACTGAACAAAGAGAGTAATGCACAGCTGTGGATTTAACATTACTTTTATACAAGCAATAAAAAGTAAGAACAAAGCTCAACTGTTTAAGGACAAAGAGAATGTATTAAAGTTATTCTAAAGTCACTGTGACCTGGATTTAAACATGAACTGAACCCGTCTGATATTTGGAGCCAATTTTAAAGACGTTTGCAAAACTTATTTCTAATACTTTGAGTTGAAAGTGTTGGAGAAATGAAAGGTCACAGTGACTTCAGAGGTTTTCAAAGAATCCAGAAATACAAATATCATTATGTCTCAGCAGGGTTTTACCACAAAGTTAGAAAAAACTTATTTCAGCCTCAAATAAATGTGTATAGTCTATGTGTATTTATTTAAGGTCTTTCTCTGTCACAGTATGTTTAAATCTTCACGTAGAGAATCCATATTTATTCATTTAAGTTATATTTTTACATAAGCAGGTGCACTGGGGAAAAATAAAGGTCATTTTTATTTTAAAAAGAGGCGAAAACAGGTTTTAGTTGGATTCTGACAGGTTTTAGAAGGATTTGAACAGGTTTTAGATAGATCTGCAGAGGTTTAAGTTTGATTTAAACAGGTTTTAATTAAATCTGAGCAGGTTTTAGATGTATTTTAAAGAGTTTTACTTGAATTTGAGCAGGTTTTAGATGGATTTTAAAGAGTTGTAGTTGGGTTTAAATGTTTTTTACTTGGATTGAATAGGTCTGAGTTAGATTTGAACAGGTCATAAAAGAGATAAAATGTTCAGGTTTATAATAAATGAAGAACAGAGAGAGTGATACAGACACAAAAAGTGCATTTAGGCATTTCATATTTATTCACATAAGTTATATTTTTACATGGGCAGGTGCATCAGAGACAAGTAAAGGTTCTGTTCATTTTAAAAAGCAGTAGAAAGAGTCTAAAACGCTGCTGTAAACACACACACTTTGGTCCAGGCTTTGGTCAGGTGGTCAGTGGTCATGTGACAGGGTCATGTGACGTGTCCGTGTCCTCGCTGTCCGTCCCCCGTCTCCGCTCTGAAGCTCGGACGTCTCTCAGGAGCTGGGCCTGGTTCAAGAGACACTCCTTCAGTTTGTCCTCGGTCAGAGTGAGCCTCTCCTCCAGAACCGACACCGTCTACGAGAAAAGAGCCCGGTTAAAGCTGCAGGACGCCTCCACTCTCCTCCAGCAGCAGCGCACTAACCTTTACTGCTACTTTTGTTTAAAAAAATTAAAACCAGACCAATTTTCCACCACAAAATAGTAATACAATCCTGAAATTTGTTTAATTTGTTGCCCATTTCTCTATTTTTATATTTTTGAGCTGTTTCTCTGTAAAATAAGACGTATTTCCAACAGAATAACCCATTTCCTTGGTTTATTTCCTTGTTCCTTCGTTGTTGACATCAGTGTCGACCAATGGGAGCGCTCCTTTTTACCTGAAGTGAGCTGTGATTGGACAAAATCCTGCTGTGGACTGATCATTCTCATCTATTAAAATCCTTCATTATAAAGACTAGATCACGTCTTAAGGTCTCATTTTTTCAGATGATTCCTGTTACAATAAACTTTAGGAGATTACACTGAAAAACTAAATGAAACAAGAAAAAAAAATCAGGAAATGGACTTTAAACGTGATGCATTTGCTTTTAATTATGCAAATTAGCCATGCATATTTTCATTTTGAGCTCACTTTTCCTGCTTTATTACTTTATTTTTGTTGTTAAAAGTGTCCTACAACCTATGTAGCTAAAAAAGCTCAAAAGAAAAGCAGCCATTGACCATTTAATTTACTCTTTTATGTCTTTTTTTTTTTTTTTTTTTTACAAACGACAGAACGAAGCGTAAAAGGAGACAGTATCTGGACTTCTTCTGACCTGAGTGAGTATGTCCAGCTGCTGTACGATGTGTTTGAGCGTAGTGTGTAACGCGTCCGGATGTCCCGACAGGACGTCCAACGGCTGGGTCTCCCCTCTGTCCTCTTCCTCCTCTTCCTCGGCTCGTCTCCCATTGGCTCCTGTTCTGCCGTTAGCTCCGCCTCCCGTCCCTCCGCGAGACCTCGACCGACCGTTTAACGCCTGGGATCAAAGGAGACGGAGAAATAAACACTTTTTTTATTGGCTTTTCAAAATGTAAAGCGAAGTTCTGCATTAAATCAAGCCTCCATTGTGATTCGGTGACATTAACTGAGGACGTGTCACAAAAAACAATAAAATGGAAGAATAATAGAGCGTAAGTGGAGCCACGAAATGTAAACTAGACTCAAAAAGTTTGGTTTAAAAGGAAGAGCCAAGCCTGGAGTTAAAAAGGTTCATCTGCAGCCAGTTTACCTCGTATTTCACCCACAGCCGTGCATCAAAACGTATTCAAAAGGCTTGATAAAATGAAACTCCTTTGGCTTCTCATCGGTTTAAAGACAAGCAAGTAAAAATCTAGATAAATAAACACAATGCACTTTAAACAGAGAAATAAATATAAATCCGACGTCTGTGGAGCTGTGACCTTCTGACTTTTGTGTTGTGGTTGTTTCTGTGAAAAACAATCTGATGTTTCAATAAAAATGCCTTCAACCAAAAAAGGTGCCTCATGTATTGACTGTAGAAGTAGAGCCAATGAGAGAAAAGTGAGTACAGCTTTATTCTCTGGTCACTCTTAAAAAAACACAAGATAAAATTGACTTTTTGTGTTTCTTAAGTTCAAAACAAGTTTGTCTCGTCTTTTCAGTGCGGTTTTAAGCTGTGTCCATGAATAACAGACTAGAAAAATAAAAACGCGGGGTTAAAAGGACAATTTGTGCACTCAACCACATCTTTAATCTGTATTTAAAGTGTCTTTATTGTCATTGTTTTGTCTATATTTTGCACTTGAATGACCGCTGGAAGAATCTGCTCTTTTAATTTCGTTACATTATTTCTGTCCATTTTATTTATCGCACATTTCACCAAAGTTTACAAAGTGCTGAACAGAATTAAAACACTAAAGCAGCAAATAATAAATAATAATGAATAATCTCAGTAGTTACTAGCTTTCGTTAAAAAGTTAAATAACAGTATAAATAGATAAGAATAATAAACAATAAAAGACGAGAGAGGACCACAATAAATGTGTTTTCTTCTCCCTTTTTCTGGACATTTTCCTGAATTGATTTGTCCTGGTGAAAAGTGTCTCTCTTCTGTTCTTATTCAGGATCTGTGTTATCTCTTCTCTGTTCGTTAATCTGAGGAAGGGTCTCGAGTGTTTGTCTGTGACACATCTGCAGCACGTCTGTTCAGCCCATTTCCTTCAGTCTGAGGAGCAGGAACCAGACGCTAATAAGACTTCGACAAATAAAAGACAAACTGCTAAATCCCTTCTGTTCAGACTCCGCAGAAATCCACAACAGAGCTGTCAATGAGCGGCAAAAAAGTGATCAAACGACTAAAACAACGCACCAGGAAGAGTCTGTGATTTAAAGTGAAATCCCACATGTTCGTGATCAAAATAGAATTAGCACGAGCCGCTCGAGATTGACCTTCAGAGAAACAGAGCTTTGATCCAAACTGAAGAGTCTCTGATATGTTTTCAAACCACATTCAGGAAAAAATAAAGAACACAATTTAGCTTTGTGATAAAAAAAAAAGTGTAACAGAGTCAAATATTAAGAACAGGCTAAACTGAACACGAAACTGTATCTGTAGTAACAATAAATGGGTTTAAAGCTTTTATATTATCACAGCAAATGCATTAAAGGCACATTAATTATGACGTAAAAATCTAAAAACACAGTCAGAGGGAAATTTTAATGGAATAATACAGATTAAGCTCTTAGCTCCTGGAAGTCCGTGCAAGTCCTCAAAATCATAAAGAAGATAGCATTAATTAGCGCTGCATGCTAATCTCATCTGATAAATCTGAGTTTAACAGTGTTTGATGAAGAAGCACAGGTTCTAAAACCATCTGTGTGTGTTATTTGTTGTATATAAATAGAGCTAATGTTCTCTACCTGCTCACCGACAGCACACACACACGTCGTCAGTGGGTTTTCATCCAACATTCACCTTGGAATTTTTACTTCTATCATTATTTTTGAACATTTAAATTAACGTCAACGACCAAAATGTGGAAGCAGCTCATGTTGTTAATAAATAAAAACTAAAATGATCCATAAACCTCATGGTTAAGGTTTATTATGAATTATGGTTCATTTGGAAAGTGTAATTTTAATTATCGGTCTCTTTTGTTTTAAATGGAGAGGCTTTATAACTTGTTTGTGTCCATTTACAAAACTAAAGTACATACATTTACATTTATGTGCTGCTTTTGTGGCCTGTAACTCTAGATGTGACTGTGACTTGATAATAAACTCTCAGACCGGATCTGTGAGGTTGTGACAGCTCCATGTGGTTTTAAGGAAGCGCTCATCCTCTCAGGCCTCCCTCAGCTCAGGTTTATCCCAGTTTTC
Organism: Rhyacichthys aspro; assembly: GCA_036850595.1. Taxonomy (NCBI): domain Eukaryota; kingdom Metazoa; phylum Chordata; class Actinopteri; order Gobiiformes; family Rhyacichthyidae; genus Rhyacichthys; species Rhyacichthys aspro. The sequence goes on from CM072153.1 coordinate 23,065,284, forward strand.
CTGCTGCCGTCTGTGGGTCAGTGACATCCGCCCACGGCTCCGACCGAAATATCCTGCTTCAGACCCACGCCTCCATTAAACACAGCCTGCTTCCTGACCACACACGCACCGCGGCCATAAACGCCTCCACCACGCGCCGTAAAAACATCCGGACACGGTTCACACGGAGGTCGAGCTGTGGCCAACGCTCGGGATGAGGTCAGAGGTCAGAAAAATGTACAAATAAGCTCCAGAGTTTACTAAACAAGGGCCATTCATGTTCATTTATAAGATGCTAAAGGACTTGAGACATTCATTTTAAGGACACAATGCTTCATGTCCAAAACATTCGTACTTTAGTGTTGAAAATCAAAAAACACAATGGCAAATCAATAAATAGTTTCCCATTGGAACATCAATATTTTAGTTTGTTGAAAATTTGAGAAATTTGTCAAATTCATCCCTTATGATAGAAGGACCAAAAAAGTCTGTGGGACCCATGCCTTATCTGCTGCAGTGTTGCCGTGGTGATGACTTGAAAACAGTATAAAGCCATAAAGAAATAGATAAATTATGCTCCTAATGGATGCAAAAATTTAGTTTGCTGTAAATGAATGAAATTTGGCAGACATCACGCTTCTGACACAAGGAACAAAAAAGTCTATGGGACCCATGCCATATCTACAGCCGGTTCCTGTGGAGACGATCAACAACACTGTATAAATCCAATGGCAAATCAAAATGTGCCACTATGAGATGCAAAAAAATAGTTTACTGTAAATTGACAAAGTTTGGCATCTACATCTCTCATGATATAAGTAAGAAAACGTTTTGCTGTGGTGAAGACTAAAAACTGTATAAATAAAGCCATTAGGAAATCAATAGATTGTGCCCTAATGGGATGCCAAAAATTAGTTTGTGGTAAATGAATGAAATTTGGCATATACATCTCTTATGATGCAAGGAACAAAAAACTCTACGGGACACATGCCTTATCTACTACAAGTAAAATGCTATATCAGGCCAATCTCAGAAAATCTGTGCAATGTTTCCATAAAATTTAGTTTTCCATAAATTAACTGAAATTTGGCAGAGATGTTGCTATTGACTCAAGAAACAAAAAAGTCTATGGGACCCATGCTTTATATGCTTCAGCGTTGCTATGGTGATGACCTAAACGCTACATTAAGCCAATAGGAAATCTACACTATGTTGCTGAGTGGGAGTGCCGAAAGTTTAGTGTGTCATAAATTAATAAAATCTGGCACAAACATGTAGCTAGACACAAAAAAACAAAAAGTCTATGGAAGCCCTGCCATATCTGCTACTGTTTTGCTGTGGCATCGCTCCAAATATGAAAATATGTTATGTTAATTGCTTTCTCCCAATAGCCTCAAAGGAATACTTTAATACTGACAAATTTCAACAGCGTCTATTCCGACTCATGATAGTCCCTAAATTACATAAAACCAGAGCTGAAAGAAGGCAGTGCCACAGGATTTCTTCCACAGACGCCTCAGAAGCAGGAAGCTGGTGTCGAATATAACAGAGCTTTGTGTTTAACGCTGCTGCTGCTGCTGCTCTGTGGAGGCGCTAACGGAAACAGGACATATTCCTCTAAATGTGTGAACAGCAGATGGACTGAGAAATGAGAAAAAGAGCTGTGGAAACACCGAGTAGATTCAGAACAATGTTAATGTGTATTTCAAACTATTACATAATGAAATCTTCATGAAAAATGGCAAGTCTTTGGGTGTTTTTGTGGTTTAACTTTTTTCTGCAGAATCTATTTCTGCTTCCAACTGGGACACAGCTAATGTTTACTAAGTTTTTATCATCTTCTCACTTTGGAAAGAGAAAAGTGTCCCCAAACTCCTCTCCTTTTGTTCATTTTTGTTTTTATTCGTTGAAGAAAGTCTCGATAAATTTAGTCAGAGTTTTCGTTCACATTAATTACTTTTTATTTAGTTTTCGATGCAAATATATGACATTATCAAAAGCTACTCTGAAAATGATTCGTCAATGTAATCAACACTGCTTTATCTTACATATATAATGTTACTAATAGAAGTAGGTCACAATTACAGCATGTTATTCAATTAATTTCATAAGTCGTGTCTATTTTAAACCTGTGTCTAATGTGGAGGGTCTGTGCAGTTGTTTCAGGGGCTTGTCGGTCGCGCTCGCTGCTAATTAGTGTCAGGGTTTTCTCTCGTTGTTTCTTTCAAACTCCCACTCGAGCTAAAAACGGTACAAAGACGGGGTCGGATCAAAGCCGGCTCCGAAAGCCCTCGACTCTAAAAGTGGACGAGTGTTTGGCGCGTCGCTCTGGAAACGGGCTTTGTTCGACTCGAGTGGTTTGTTTTCGGTTTGGTTCCCGTTTTGTTTTGACGAAGGAGCGGCCAATTAACCCCGAAGACCCGAGAGAAACCGGTCACGACCTGAAGACGAGTCGTGATCGAGGACAATAAACTGCTTCAGGGATTTCCCAGGATTTAAAAGGGATTATTACGTTTGTGAGAAGGGCTTTCCTCAGGATTTACAGGTTCTTTCTCTTCATTTAAGGCCCTTTTATTCCAATATTTACACATCTGCTGCAATAAAGAAGACTTTAAACTGGTTTTAAACACAATTGAAAACATTAGACCTGAGTACTTTTAATCAGTCTTTTTTTAAAGATTTTAAGCAGTTTCAGTTGGACTTGTGTGGTTTTAAACAGATTTGGAAAGATTTTGAGTGGTTCTAGTCTGACTTCAACAAGTTTAATCAAGTTTTGAATACATTTTGGAGGCTTTTAAGTTATTTTAGTTGAACGTAAGTGGTTTTAGTTGGGCTTGAACTGGTTTTAAACAGATTTGGACTAGTTTAGTTAGACTTTAACTGGTTTTGAACAAATTTAATCAGGTTATGAATAAATTTAGAGGGGCTTAAAATGATTTTAGTGGGACCTAAACTGGTTTTAAACAAATTTGGACTAGTTTAGTTAGACTTTAACAGGTTTTAAACCAATTTAATCAGGTTATGAATGATGTTGGGAGGGTTTTAAGTGATTATGGTTGGACTTTTTTTTATTTTAAACAGATAGAAACTGGTTATAAAAATAATCAGACAGGTTTTGTTTGTCTAAAACTAATTAAAAATATACTAACTAAAATAATTGAGTGGGTTTTAAGCAGATTTACTTGGACTTTTACTGTTTTTTAGACAACTGTGGGCTGGTTTTTGATTGGACTGAGCAGGTTTGAGGGGTTTCTGGGTGATTTCTGTTACACTTTGACAGATCTGAACATAATTGTTTGCGATTGCAGAGATAGACTGGATGTGAAAGATTATTAACAAGCTGCAAAGATCATCCTAAAGTCATAAAAATCAAAAACAAAGCCACACTGAGTCCGAGGCTGGCTGTAAAACGGAAGTGAGAGTGTGATGAATGAAAGTGACAGACGCCGGTGTTAATCTCGTCTGAAAATAAAGCCAAATGTTCTTCAGAGGAAACAGTGAAGACATTTAATCTGAGGTTTTGAGCAGTGTGTTTTAGAGACTCGAGCATCAATGAATAAAGTGAACACTGAACCTAAACATCTGTAACATCGACATTTACTTCAGACCACTAAAATAAGACAGAATTATGTGTTGTATTCTTCTTTTTACCAAAGCATTAAATATGGCTGAAGCCTTTAATATTATCTAATTAATGCATTCATTTGTTTGAACCTGAGCATTTGCATTTTGTGCCACTTCAGGCTCAAAATAAACCAGAGTAAAGAGCCCGTGTTATTATGAGCATGTCTGAAATCAACACTCAACACATGATTAAACCAGGTTTTTGATCCTTGAGCCAAAAAAAAACCAATCAAACCCAGAGAGATTTAACCCTCTGTAGCTGCAGCAACAACTTAAAAGGACAAAAATAATTAAAACATTCAAAACATTTCGACTGGTTTCTGTCGCCCTCACAGAAGACTCCTTTACTCTATCGGTCTAATCTTTAAATCTGTCTAAAACCTGTTCAAATCCATCTAAAACCTGTTAAAATCCATCTAAAACCTGTTTAAATCCATCTAAAACGTGTTCAAATCCATCTAAAACCTGTTTAAATCCATCTAAAACCTGTTTAAATCCAACTAAAACCTGTTTAAATCCAACTAAAACCTGTTCAAATCCATCTAAACCTGTTCAGTTCTAAGTAAAACCTTTAGAAATCCAACTAAAACCTTTTCAAATCCATCTAAAACCTGTTAAAATCCATCTAAAACCTATTTAAATCCAGCAAAAACATGTTAAAATCCAACTAAAACCTGTTCAAATCCATCTAAAACCTGTTTAAATCGATCTAAAACCTGTTTAAATCCAGCAAAAACATGTTAGAATCCAACTAAAACCTGTTCAAATCCATCTAAACCTGTTCAGTTCTAAGTAAAACCTTTAGAAATCCAACTAAAACCTGTTCAAATCCATCTAAATCCATATATGTACAGAACATCTTTGTGCGTCATAGGAATTATATTTGTCAAGTTCTTTAAACTCTTTGGGTGAAAACTGACTCAGAAATTGGCTTAACTCCGAAATTCAGCTCAGCTTCCCATTTAGAACCAAAAACACGGATAAACAATAAAGACACGACGGACCAAACAGCCTCTTGATCCAAAATAAGTCGGTATTTCCTCCGTTATTGTGGAAGAACTGAGAGTTCAGTCAGATTTCTCTGGGACTGTGGTTTGTTTCCAGTGAACGTGGACCGTCTCCGAGTCGAAGGAAGTGAATGAGCGTCATTGTGGCTTTAGCCGGATTAGCCCATTTTAAAACCCCTTACTGAGATTTACCCGCATTATTCACATTTTAATGAACTTTCCCACCGACAACACACAAAAAACACGGCAATGAAACAAGGATTAGTGGAAACGATCGAGGTTCACTGACCTTCAAAGGGTTTAACAAGAATAATCAACGTAAACTCTTGAGGAAAACAGGCTCGAGAGAGAAACGAGGGAAACGAGAAATATGGGGGAAACAAACAAACAATAATACGTTTGTAATGTTCAAATGTTCCAGAGAAAATGTAACGGTACTAACTACTAACACTGAGAGCCCTGACTTAAGCTAAGGTCCTTTCACTTTATGTTCAGCCTGAAGAACAAAAGAAGTACTAATATATTCATGGCATCAACATTATCCACGTCTCAAATAGTAGATAATGAACACAGAAACAACAACCAACTATAGTCTGTAGAAAGATTATGAAAGTAATAGTTATTATGAGAAGAATGCAGTTTTATTAACCGTTCTTGTTTCTCTGACACTGTTTTATAGCTTCATTTAAATAAAATACTGTAATACAGTTTGGAGCGCTACACGGTCCTCACTCTGAACCAAATATTTTTAATACAAAGACATTTTTTAAGAATAATGCATTATTGAAATACGCTGCATTCGTCTGCTTCTCTTCTTTGGCAATATCTAATGTTAATATTTATTTGTCTTTTTATGTTTAAATATGTTCACTTTGCTGTTGATTTGACAGTAATTTTAAAGGATTTCTTCACATTTTCGAGGCATCCCCAAAGTACGGGACACCTTTAGGGACACTTCAGAAACCAGTCTGTTCTTGGTCTTGTGTTGGTGTCACTAGAGCCGTATTCTCTTCAGATTACAGATTACAGATTACTGCGGTCGACTCCATATTCTCTTCAGATTACAGATTACAGATTACTGCGGTCGACTCCATATTCTCTTCAGATTACAGATTACAGATTACTGCGGTGGACTCCATATTCTCTTCAGATTACAGATTACAGATTACTACGGTCGACTCCATATTCTCTTCAGATTACAGATTACTACGGTCGACCCCATATTCTCTTCAGATTACAGATTACAGATTACTGCGGTCGACTCCATATTCTCTTCAGATTACAGATTACAGATTACAGATTACTGCGGTCGACTCCATATTCTCTTCAGATTAAAGATTACAGATTACTACGGTCAACTCCATATTCTCTTCAGATTACAGATTACAGATTACTGCGGTCGACTCCATATTCTCTTCAGATTACAGATTACAGATTACTGCGGTCGACTCCATATTCTCTTCAGATTACAGATTACAGATTACTACGGTCGACTCCATATTCTCTTCAGATTACAGATTACAGATTACAGATTACTGCGGTCGACTCCATATTCTCTTCAGATTACAGATTACAGATTACAGATTACTGCGGTCGACTCCATATACTCTTCAGATTACAGATTACTGCGGTCGACTCCATATACTCTTCAGATTACAGATTACAGATTACTGCGGTCGACTCCATATTCTCTTCAGATTACAGATTACAGATTACTGCGGTCGACTCCATATATTCTTCAGATTACAGATTACAGATTACTGCGGTCGACTCCATATTCTCTTCAGATTATAGATTACAGATTACTACGGTCGACTCCATATTCTCTTCAGATTACAGATTACTGCGGTCGACTCCATATACTCTTCAGATTACAGATTACAGATTACTGCGGTCGACTCCATATTCTCTTCAGATTACAGATTACAGATTACTGCGGTCGACTCCATATTCTCTTCAGATTACAGATTACTGCGGTCGACTCCATATTCTCTTCAGATTACAGATTACAGATTACTGCGGTCGACTCCATATTCTCTACAGATTACAGATTACAGATTACTACGGTCGACTCCATATTCTCTTCAGATTACAGATTACAGATTACTGCGGTCGACTCCATATTCTCTTCAGATTACAGATTACTGCGGTCGACTCCATATTCTCTTCAGATTACAGATTACAGATTACTGCGGTCGACTCCATATACTCTTCAGATTACAGATTACAGATTACAGATTACTGCAGTCGACTCCATATTCTCTTCAGATTACAGATTACAGATTACTGCGGTCGACTCCATATTCTCTTCAGATTACAGATTACAGATTACAGATTACAGATTACTGCGGTCGACTCCTTATTCTCTTCAGATTACAGATTACAGATTACAGATTACTGCGGTCGACACCATATTCTCTTCAGATTACAGATTACAGATTACTGCGGTCGACACCATATTCTCTTCAGATTACAGATTACAGATTACAGATTACTGCGGTCGACTCCATATTCTCTTCAGATTACAGATTACAGATTACTGCGGTCGACTCCATATTCTCTTCAGATTACAGATTACAGATTACTACGGTCGACTCCATAGTCTCTTCAGATTATAGATTACAGATTACAGATTACTGCGGTCGACTCCATATTCTCTTCAGATTACAGATTACAGATTACAGACTACTGCGGTCGACTCCATATTCTCTTCAGATTACAGATTACAGATTACAGACTACTGCGGTCGACTCCATAGTCTCTTCAGACTACAGATTACAGACTACTGCGGTCGACTCCATATTCTCTTCAGATTACAGATTACAGATTACAGATTACTGCGGTCGACCCAACGTCGTTTGTGGAACAAGTTTTCTCCAGTGGCCTGTTCCTCGTGGCTCTGATCCAAATCAAATACGTGACAGCGCTGTTGTAAACGCTGTAAAGGTCGGCTCAGAGGGGGTCGCGACCCCAGAGATGTCTGATCGACAGCCGAGCAGCGGGGGTCAAAGGTCACGCTCAGACGGTGGCCTTCAGCGTTCGGCGGGAGGCTCACACTCAGACCTCAATGAGAAACAACAGCTTCGATTCACGTGGAACCAGACCAAGACTAGACCAGAACTAGACCAGAACTAGACCAGAACCAGACCAGAACTAGACCAGAACTAGACCAGAACTAGACCAGAACCAGACCAGAACCAGACCAGAACCAGACCAGAACTAGACCAGAACAAGACCAGAACCAGACCAGAACTAGACCAGAACCAGACCAGAACCAGACCAGAACAAGACCAGAACCAGACCAGAACCAGACCAGAACTAGACCAGAACCAGACCAGAACTAGACCGGAACTAGACCGGAACTAGACCAGAACCAGACCAGAACAAGACCAGAGATAGATCAGTACTAGACCAGAACTAGACCAGAACTAGACCAGAACCAGACCAGAACTAGACCAGAACAAGACCAGAACCAGACCAGAACCAGACCAGAACCAGACCAGAACTAGACCAGAACTAGACCAGAACCAGACCAGAACCAGACCAGGACTAGACCAGAACCAGACCAGAACAAGACCAGGACTAGACCAGAACTAGACCAGAACTAGACCAGAACCAGACCAGAACCAGACCAGAACAAGACCAGAGCCAGACCAGAACAAGACCAGAACCAGACCAGAACAAGACCAGAACAAGACCAGAGATAGACCAGTACTAGACCAGAACCAGACCAGAACAAGACCAGAACCAGACCAGAACCAGACCAGAACTAGACCAGAACCAGACCAGAACTAGACCAGAACCAGACCAGAACTAGACCAGAACTAGACCAGAACCAGACCAGAACTAGACTAGAACCAGACCAGAACCAGACCAGAACTAGACCAGAACCAGACCAGAACCAGACCAGAACAAGACCAGAACCAGACCAGAACCAGACCAGAACCAGACCAGAACTAGACCAGAACAAGACCAGAGCCAGACCAGAGCCAGACCAGAACCAGACCAGAACCAGACCAGAACTAGACCAGAACCAGACCAGAACAAGACCAGAGATAGATCAGTACTAGACCAGAACCAGACCAGAACAAGACCAGAACCAGACCAGAACAAGACCAGAACCAGACCAGAACAAGACCAGAACCAGACCAGAGTTAGACCAGAGACAGACCAGAACAAGACCAGAACCAGACCAGAACCAGACCAGAGTTAGACCAGAACCAGACCAGAACCAGACCAGAGTTAGACCAGAACAAGACCAGAACCAGACCAGAGTTAGACCAGAGACGAAAAACATTTGAACTTTTCTTGGTTTTTGGTACATCACTAAAAGGAGTTTTCTCTGTCAATCGGGCTGGACTAGAAATAATTTCTTCTGCTCCTCTTTACGTCGTCGATGGCTAACGCTGCAGCTTAAATCATTTATACAGAAGTTTTTGTGTGAGGCATTGAGCAGCAAAACTAATTCAGCATTCTGGCAGGCTAAAAATTTACACTTGATTTACCCTTTTAGCTCAACATTTCAGTATTTTTTATTTATTTAGATTTAGATTTTTTGGAGAGTTACCCCCTAATTTCCACTGGAGCTCCACATCCAGATTTTCCAAGTAATGCAAACAATTACAGACTAATTTTCTTTATTTGAATATTTATATGTTTATAAACATGATAAAGTATTATATGCAATAAAGTCTGCCAAAACATAGCTTTTTTATGCACAATGTAATAACAACAAAGCAATCTCAAACTGAACTTGTTTTCTGGTCCTTAAACTTAAACTCTGCATGAATTATTCTTCCTGTTTTCAGTCAAAGAAGCCATAACATTTATCTGAAGCTATTTCTAAGACAAATATGTTCCATGTAAACCTATTCTGAAAAAACTGTGAACTCTTCTCATAAATTAGTTTGATGGGGAACTCCTAATCTGCAATTTCCTTATTTAATAACTTGAAATATTTCCAAGAAAACCGCTCAGTTCCTCTGAACCGGACTTGAATGTTTACCAGATGGTTTCTCCTCAGACATCATCACTTATTAAAGCCGTATGATCCGCAGTAGTAATGCGATCAGGACATCTAATCTAATTGTGAGGTTTCGGGCCTAAACGTCGGAGGAGCTGCCCTTTGATCCGAGAGCAGCCGGCGTCCGAGTCACGAGCCGAGCGATTGAAGTGGAGCCGTGGAGCGTCCGAGAATAAGCCGCCGCACGGAGGGGAATAAATGGGTGACTTCCTCTCATTAGGCTCACTTTAAAACCAGGTTATAAATAGACAAGAGCAGCGCAGGAGGAACGACGGAGGCGGCGAGTGGAGGTCTGAACGCTGCAGTTTCACAGGGTCACGTCCAGGACTCTCAAAATACAAAGGAGTAAATGTGTGATAATGACAGGCTATGATTCAACTAACGTAAGTGGAGTCGTGTGATCAGAAAAAAAGAGAAAATAACAGAGGGAAAGAGTGTGGACAGGTTTGTGGTTTAGAAAAACAAAGGAAGCAATGCAAAGGAAGTTAGCGTAGCATTAGCATATGTTTGTTTTTACAGGTTTCATTAATTATCTCAAAGAAAAGGTTTAATAATAATGTAACTGGATAAAAAAGAGAAATTCAATCACAACAAAAGACAAATGTACCATTTATGGTCTTGGTCTTGGAGTAATAATGAGTCTGACTGATCATATCAACATCAATAGTCCATTTTCTGATTTTTTTACTGTTTCATTTAGTTTTTCAGTGTAATCTCCTAAAGTTTATTGTAACAGGAATCATCTGAAAAAATGAGACCTTAAGACGTGATCTAGTCTTTATAATGAAGGATTTTAATAGATGAGAATGATCAGTCCACAGCAGGATTTTGTCCAATCACAGCTCACTTCAGGTAAAAAGGAGCGCTCCCATTGGTCGACACTGATGTCAACAACGAAGGAACAAGGAAATAAACCAAGGAAATGGGTTATTCTGTTGAAAATATGTCTTATTTTACAGAGAAACAGCTCAAAAAAGATAAAAATAGAGAGACAGATGCAAATGAAACATGGATCAATGTTGGTAATGCTTCAACGCAAGCTTTAAAATTTGATTTAATGTAACGTATTAGTATTTTGTGGTGAAAATTGGACCGGTTTTACCTTTATATTAAATAAAAGAAGCAGAAAAGGTTACTACGCTGCTGTTGGAGGAGAATAGAGTCATGACCCAAAAAGAATGTCTTGGAAATAGAAACACTATTATCTTAAAGCTCCAATTATGATCAATCATGAAAATTAAAATAGTAGCAAGCGACAGAATTTTTTATATAACAGGAGCCAAAACAATGCCAATACTATGTAAAGTAAACATCTGAAGTGAAAAGGAAGGAAAGGACTTAAGGAAGGATCTGGAAGTGGACCAGAGGCAGGTGTGAGTCAATAAAGCTGCTTGAGTCTTGAGCTGCATTGCTTCACAAACGCTAATCAGCTTTAGCATTTAAGCTAATACCACGAGAACCGCAGAGCACTGTGGGAAACCTCTGTCTTCGACGTTTATCCATTCACAATAAACGCACCACTGTCCCGCTGCCGGACAATGTACGACTTCAAACCGTGGCCCAAATCCCGCGTCAGACTTTAACCTGCCGTTTCCCACGAAGGCAGCTTAGCGGACTTTAGCTAAGAGCCTCACGCCCCAAAACCTGACAAACAATCAAACAAAACGCAATACGACACAGAAAAGAGGCATTAGAGGCCTGCGAGAACAGTTTAATCACAGTCACTGGCAAAAACTAACATTTCTCAGGCTGCTAACGTGAATGTTTGGGATCAGCACATGTTGGAACAAGACTAGACGATCACTCACATGGTTTTTTTGGATTATCACTTGTTTATTGTTCAGTTGTGCCACTTACGGGAAACTCCAAATTGGAAAAAATATCACTGAAGTCAACAGGGAAATACAGAATACTTTTAGACTATTTTCAGAACTGTGTTGCCAATTTCACATACATTATTATCATTTTGGACATTGATGCTATGAAAGCTCTTGTGTATAGTATATATATGTGACTCATGAAAAGGACAGTGCACTGTGTAAAATGTTGTAGTCTAAAGGTGAACAAAATGAAACACATTTGATTATATTACATTCCCAAAAATCAGTCTAGGGACCTCTCCTGCTTCTCTTTTATTTAAAAAAATAAAACCAGACCAATTTTTCCTCCAAAATACTAATCCATTTGACCAAACTGAAGTTTAGAGTTTAGCGTTAGCTTAGCTGTGACTTCAGCGTCAGGACGACAATTATCTCCTCCTCGTTAAACATTACGTGATTGAATTGACAGTATTTATCTGTGTTTTACGTTGTCTCCCTTTTCTCTGTTGATGCTTTTCTTTTTTCAGCTGTTTCTCTGTTAAAAGACATATTCAGCTGAAAATACACTTTATCTGCAGCTATTAAACTTCCTGGAACGTCATGTGACAAGTGTCGACCAATGGGAGCGCTCCTTTTTCGAGCCAAGGTTTTCTGTTCCTGAATAGAGGTTCTCATCTATTACAATCCCTTAGAATAAACAGTAGATGGATCAGAAAGACTGTTTTTTCACAAATAATTACTTTTACAATAAACTATTTGGGTTTAAACCATTTTCACAACTAAAAAATAAAAAATATCAGGTAGAGTCTCGTTTAAATTTAGAGCAATATCGACCAAATCCAGTGGTGGCCATTCGTAGCTGATTAGTTTGAAGTCTAATAAAGTTTGTCTTGTTTAACTACAGCTGCTGCAGTGTCAGTAATACATGTTCACACTACACACTGTACCTTTAAAACTGGAAACTAAAAGCATGTTACACAAAACTCCTGTTGGGGAAACTTGAATCTATGACTCTTTAAATGAAAACAGAGGATTGTATGAAGCAGATCATGTGGAGCGTCCTGTTTGCAGTGCTTCTCGTCGGTGTATTTTCTGCAGCTGAGAGGATGTGATGGTTGAACTGCGTGGGCAGATCACACACCACATTATTTCTGTTCGCTCCGACTCGTTCTGCATCGATTTCCGTCCGCAGCGCCATGTAGCTCTGGTTTCAAAGTCACCTGTGAGTCCTGCAGCATGGGTTTCTACGTCTGTTTATAGAGTTAAAATCCAACTAAAACCTGTTCAAATCCAACTAAAACCTGTTCAAATCCAACTAAAACCTGTTAAAATCCAACTAAAACCTGTTAAAATCCAACTAAAACCTGTTCAAATCCAAATAAAACATGTTCAAATCCAACTAAAACCTGTTAAAATCCAAATAAAACATGTTCAAATCCAACTAAAACCTGTTCAAATCCAACTAAAACCTGTTCAAATCCAACTAAAACCTGTTCAAATCCAACTAAAACCTGTTCAAATCCAACTAAACCCTGTTCAAATCCATCTAAAACCTGTTCAAATCCAAATAAAACCTGTTCAAATCCAACTAAAACCTGTTCAAATCCATCTCAAACCTGTTCAAATCCAAATAAAACATGTTCAAATCCAACTAAAACCTGTTCAAATCCAACTAAAATCTGTTCAAATCCACCTCAAACCTGTTCAAATCCAAATAAAACCTGTTCAAATCCATCTCAAACCTGTTCAAATCCAAATAAAACCTGTTCAAATCCATCTCAAACCTGTTCAAATCCAAATAAAACCTGTTCAAATCCATCTCAAACCTGTTCAAATCCAAATAAAACCTGTACAAATCCACCTCAAACCTGTTAAAATCCAAATAAAACCTGTTCAAATCCAACTAAAACCTGTTCAAATCCAACTAAAACCTGTTCAAATCCAACTAAAACCTGTTCAAATCCATCTAAAACCTGTTCCTATGCTGTTGCCATTTCAGGTGTGCTGTATCATGTATTAGTTGGTGGTTTAATTGTCAAAGAACACACCAGTTTTCTTCTACTGTACGTTTCTGAATTGAAATGACAAAAGTCTCTGAGTCTCAATCTTTAACTAAGCCTGGTCCACTCTGATTCATCCAAAACTAAACTTAAATCTGGCAGAAATCAGGAGAAGTCGTCCCAAACCAAGACTAAACTCAGGTTCAAAACTGGTATGAATACACTAGTCTGTCTTAGTGAGCTCTTGTCTTTTTGTTTCCTCACTTTGAAACAGAAGTGAGGCTTCTACTGAAAATATATCATAGACTTTCCCCAAATCTTGGAGGACTTCGAGGGTTTAGGGGTTTCATTTTGATCAAATATCTGTTTTTATTGTAATACCTGAGTCAACAATCTAATTTTGAGAGAATCACAGTTGCCGTTTTGACAAATATTAAGATCTAATCCTGTAAATCTGTGTCATTTCATTGAGCAAATTGAATCCACGCCGAGAGTGAACCCCTCGAGGCGTCCTGCTCCTGTCTTTCAGGTGTCTCGGCTCCGAACGGGGACAGACCTGGGACTATTTTTATCGTCGCTCACGTTTCCAGCTGAAGCCCTGAAGAAACGAGCCCTTCAGAGACAGGCGTAAAATAACGGAGGAAAAAGTCATGATGAGCTCCAGGTGGAAAACACACGAGGGAATGGGACACAGGGACTATTATTAATAACATTTAAAGTGAACTCTCTTTCATTCAGAATTCACGTTATGAAACTATTTGTCCCTGAAGCTGTGAGTCTTGTTAAAGGCAGTTACCAAACGGTGAAAGGAGAGAAACTCGGAGGTAAAAGACACTAACTGAATTAAACACTAGCTTTGTCCTTCGCTTCTATTTTTGATGAAGAGGATCAGGTTTTAGGGCTGACCTGACTAAACCTACACAGGGCTTTTCCAATAAATGAACGGTCGGTTTCTCAGCAGCACAACTTTAAACCAAAAGGTGCATTAGATCAAATTTGTAAAAAGTCCTAAAAGGTCCAGGTTCAAATTCACTTTTTACCAACAAGGAACGCCATAAAATCCTTCCCAGTAAATGTCATTTCCATAAACATAATTTGCACTAAATTTGATTTTACGTGTGGCCAAAAGTGGTACTGCAACAACAGAGCCCTTTGCAGCAGAAACCATTTTACCAAAAGACTGTAATGAAAAAAGAAATGGCTGTAAACTGAAGACAACAGTTTTGTTTTTATCCAGTTTTTTAACACACACGACAAACTCAAGGCCCAGGGGCCAAATGTGGCCCTTTGCAGTGTTTAATATGGTGAGTAGTTGATGTTTTAGTTGGATTTGAACATTTTTTAGTTGGATTTGAAAAGGTTTTAGATAAAACCTGTTCAAATCCAACTAAAACCTGTTCAGATCCAACTAAAACCTGTTCAGATCCAGCTAAAACCTGTTAAAATCCAACTAAAACCTGTTCAAATCCATCTAAAACCTGTTCAAATCCACCTAAAACCTTTAAAATCCAACTAAAACCTGTTCAAATCCATCTAAAACCTTTAAAATCCAACTAAAACCTGTTCAAATCCATCTCAAATCTGTTCAAATTCTAAAAACTAAACCCAGTTTCCATAAAAGCAGGAAATTGTAGAAGATAACTTTTGTAAGACCCAAATGAAGATGAAATCTCACATTTAAAATTTACTAAAAAGCCAAATGTCACCATCTTCGTTCTCTGAAAGATCTTATTGACGCTCGTGGCCCTTCACCTCTCTGAGTTTGACGCCACTGATTTATTGTCTTTTGTCGGTGTTATAATTATTTTCCTCATCTTTTAATGGGATTGTGGTGGAAGTGCTTATTTTTAAAGCTATTATTATTAGTTTTACAGAAGAGTTGAAGCGTGTATTATCTGATCTCTGTGTTTGTGTTTAAGTGGAGTTTGTGGAGGTGTTATCTCAGGGTAAAGTGATCCTCTCGGTACAGTTCCTATGTTTAGCTCATTTCCGTCGCGTCCTGTCACTAACCTTCTCCTGTTCCTGTTTTAAACCTGAATCTAACCTCGGGGGACACTCGATACACTTCCTCTGCACGGGACGTCCCGCTGCTGCGCTCAAACGCTCGGGGTTCCTGTCTCTGTGAGGACAACGCTCACATTAAACTCTTTTACCGTAAACCTAATCTAACACAAAGGTCTCTAAACGTACAGCTAATGGTTTCCTATTAGTTCCACACAGACGTCCTGAAAGCTTTGTCTTTTTGTCCTCAGGCTTTGGCCAAAAACAAAACAAAAACTACATAAAAAGTCATTAATGAGAACGAAAAACTAAATGTATCCACACTTTTGAATAAAAACAAAAATGAACAGAGACTAAATCCAATCAAAAGGAGACGAGTTGAGAAGAGATCCAATCAGAAGTTGTTTGAAGTAGTTTTATATGGATTTAAACTAGTTTTGGATGGATTTGAGCAGGGTTTATATGGATTTGAACTGGTTTTAGATGGATTTAAACAAGTTAATTTGGATTTATGAAGATAACATATATCTTTGTAGCAGAAACTGGTTTAAGATTTCATTAACAAATAAAATTAATCTGATTTAAATCCATCTAAAACCTGTTCAAATCCAAAAACTTAGATCCAAAAATATCACCTTCTAAATGTATTGAAACGTCACATAAAACATTGCAAAGGGCCGCATTTGGCCCCCGGGCCTTGAGTTTGACATGTGTGCTTTAATTCAATTCAAATAATTACTTCAGCAAAAAAAAATAAATACAAAAACACAAAAATAGAAATAGACCTTTTAGTGAGTAAATGTATTGTAGATATAGTCGACTAAAACTAGACTAAAACTAATAAGGATTAGACTCAATTATGACTAAAAGTACATTAAAACTTGCTGGTTCCAGGTTTAGGGCAGTTCATCTTTGACCTAAAAACATGGTAAACACAAAGGGACAGTGACTCAGGACGTTCCCCGTTCGTTCGCCCACGTCTCTCCTCGGGACACTTCCACGTCCGTCCGTCCTCCGTTTCCTCCCACGCTCGGACGCATCCGATCGGCCGAGGGGGAAACACGAAGAGAAGAACCGAGACCGAGGAGGAAACGACCGGAGGCAGAAGAGACGTGATGAGAGCCGACAGAACGAGAGGCACTGAACCGAACGGGAATCACTCTCAGAACACAACACATTCAGCTCTGTACCAAAGTAACCCTTGATTTTAAATGGCATATGTTTAATTTAGTTTATTCTATAGTTTATGCAAATTTATCACACTAGTTTCCCCTCAAACCTCTGTCAGACGGCAATTTATTTTCATTTATTCAAAAAAGTAAACATAATGGAGATAATGTTAATGATCTCTTCTCGTTTCCTGTTTTTTCTTCACTCGGCGTCAGATCCTTTCTCATAAAAGTGTTAACATGACTGTAACACATCAGGAGTATTACAGAGAAATCCACAGAAATCATTTACAAAAGGGCAGGTACTTTGAAGAAAGAGATGGAGATGACTGGACCTGACCAGCCAAAGCTCCTGGTCTCTGCTGAGCATCCTCATCTTCTAAAATCCTTGATAATAAAGCCTTGATGACAATAAAGCTTCACTTCCTGATTTTCTTTTTTTGTCCCTGTCTCAGACTCCACTCTCCTCCAAAATCAGCCTAGGGACCTCTCCTGCTTCTCTTTTATTAAAAAATAAAACCAGACCAGTTTTTCCTCCAAAATACTAATCCATTTGACCAAACTGAAGTTTAGAGTTTAGCGTTAGCTTAGCTGTGACTTCAGCGTCAGGACGACAATTATCTCCTCCTCGTTAAACATTACGTGATTGAATTGACAGTATTTATCTGTGTTTTACGTTGTCTCCCTTTTCTCTGTTGATGCTTTTCTTTTTTCAGCTGTTTCTCTGTTAAAAGACATATTCAGCTGAAAATACACTTTATCTGCAGCTATTAAACTTCCTGGAACGTCATGTGACAAGTGTCGACCAATGGGAGCGCTCCTTTTAGGAGCATGTGATTGTCCAAGGTTTTCTGTTCCTGAATAGAGGTTCTCATCTGTTACAATCACTTAGAATAAACACTAGATGGATCAGAAAGACTGTTAAATGATTGATTTTACAATAAACTATTTGGGTTCAAACCATGTACATAAACTAGAGGAAAAAATATCTGGTACATTCTTATTAAGGTCTAATTTTTCAGATGATTCCTATTACATTATGCTGTTGATTAACACTTATTCTCAATCATGAAAAGTCAAACTGAACCAGCTTTTCCATATCATAAGCCTCAGTAGCATAAACTCTTATATAAAGGTACTAAAACAGAGAAACTAAACACATTTGTTTCTGTAAAATGTGTTCTATAACATGGGATAAGCTAAATACTCATTTAAAATCTGAGTTAAATAGATAATAAGCTAATTTATACAGATATTTTGATGGATTTTTGGAGGTACTTTAAAAAAAATCAGTTTATTTTGAGCCCAATGGAACCAAACGTGTCATTTCTGAATCACATGGACTGGGCCTCGGTCTAAAATAAGCCTCTGAGTTTAAGGCATGAATGAGTCTGATACAATCACGTTCTATTTTTACAGAAGAGGTTTATTTTTGGAGCCGATGTTCTGCGGTTACATCATGTGGTGAATGTGGCGTAAATATGTGAACGGATCAGACTCGCAGCGGTGCATTCTGGGTCTATTTTTGTCTCTCGGTGGAGGCCCCCGGGAGCCTCGGCGGCGGCACGTGTTCCGCTCGTTCAGCCTCGCGTCGCGCTCTCGCTGCACCATTCATCTTTTCCTCAGTGAACTCACATGTTCCTGACACAAACTCTGAGAGAACTGTTGTTTTTGGAGTTAAACAGAATCGACAAACACACACCACTGGTTTTAGAAGTGAACCGTGATAACAGCTGAAAAAATGAAAATGATGTTCAGTAGTGGACAAGAACTCAAAATAACACTCTTTACATTTGTCTGTCTTACAAAAATGACCATTTCCAGCAAAACAAACGCTAAATTTATTCTCAGAAAAACACAATTCCTGCTAAAGTTGGAAAATAAAGTCAGAAACTTATGTAAAATTTGTTTACTGAGATTTGGAGTCAGACATGGAGCAGTTTATTCAATTTCTGTATTGCACGTCGACTTTTTGCCTAAACACTGTTGTGAAAATGGGATTTGTTGCTCAAATAAGAGTTGAATTCTTAGAAATGCTATTAATTTACACAGACATTACTTTAGTTTTGTTTGGATTTAAGGAGAACTGTTCCTAACAACAGAATAATCTGTAAATAACGACTCCACTCTCCTCCAAAATCAGTCTAGAGACCTCTCCTGCTTCTCTTTTATTAAAAAAATAAAACCAGACCAGTGTTTCCTCCAAAATACTAATCCATTTGACCAAACTGAAGTTTAGAGTTTAGCGTTAGCTTAGCTGTGACTTCAGCGTCAGGACGACAATTATCTCCTCCTCGTTAAACATGACGTGATTGAATTGACAGTATTTATCTGTGTTTTACGTTGCCTCCCTTTTCTCTGTTGATGCTTTTCTTTTTTCAGCTGTTTCTCTGTTAAAAGACTGAAAATACACTTTATCTGCAGCTATTAAACTTCCTGGAACGTCATGTGACAAGTGTCGACCAATGGGAGCGCTCCTTTTTAAATAAATCAATTTTACAATAAACTATTTGGTATTTAAACCATTTTTCACAACTAGAAGAAGAAAAACATCAGGAGCAGTCTGTTTAAGTTTATTGTCTGTTTTCTAGAGTTCATAACAGCGTTTCTGTTTATACTACTGACCTACATCTACAGTAAAAACTACACTGACGCACTTGAATCTGTCTAAATTGTTGCTGAAGTGAATGATGCAGCAGTAACTGACCCGAAACACTGCGTCCGATCTCATCTCTGAACGGGACAACACTACAGCCTTCGTCCTGAAACTTCATCCGATCGTTCCACTCGGTTTGGTCCGTCCACTGTCTTTTCTCTGATCGTAAAACGACGAATTGGAATAATAACCCTTAGGTGCTATCACAACACTGCCTTTTTGTGCCACTAGATGGAGTAGAGAGCGCGAGTTACAGTTGGACTCTCTGGATCACGGAGCAGGACTTTGTTTGACCCGTGTAGAAAGTTCAAAAGATGTGGAAATCTCAAATCTCGGCTCTTAAACGACTGCATTAAAGACCGATCGGCTTATTTTCCAGATAAACCCTGGATAACGAACAAACACAGAGAGCTATAATGTAGGTGAGCGTATAGACTCTGAAAAAACTAACAATCAGGCCTTAGCGAGCTCAATCTAATCCACTTTCTGTGCATTTAAAACCAAAGAGCATTAAAGATTGCTGCAGTAATAAAAGGACATCCGGTTTAGACACAAAATTATTGATATTTTAGCACAAATGGAGCAAGAAGTAGCCAAAAAATGTTAGATTTAACCTTCACCGTGCACTGTTAATGTAGATTTTAAAGCTTTTCGACGACACAAAGCATAAGTTCAGATAAAAATAGCAAGCGTGCTCTGTCAGAAGCTATTATTGGGTTAGTTTAATGTCAAAACAACAGCTTAAACATGGATAAATGGGAAGAATCGTTAAGGTTTGTGATTTGGTATGTTTTTTAGATGGGAAAAAAGCTCACTAATGTTGCTCAGAGAGGGACATTGCTGTGATATTTGCACAAAAGAACCAAATTTAGGTCATGGATAAGCCTGGAGTGCCTTCTATAGAGTCATGTTTTAAGAGATTTAACTATTAATAGGAAAGCTACAGTAGGCTATAAGATATTTCCACTAAAATGAACAGCAGGCAAAATGTTTAGACACATTTTCACTCATTTTTATAGAAAGAAATCTAAAAACTGCATATATCTTTGCATTAGACGATACTGGATGAAGTATATAACATTTAGCTCACGTCGACACAGGAGTAAACTATACATTTTCACACATTTTGTAGAGAATTGCCTTAAGTTCTTCACAAATGTGCTTCTTCTTTCACTAAAACAATGAGAAACACTGCTCTGAACAACACAAAATAAATGCTTTGAACAATGCCTTTCTCATTTAAGCATTGGGCCAAAAAACCTCTCTTAAAAGGCGGGACTAACACAGAAACTAAAGCTGGTGAACACTGCCACCTGCTGGACACATAAGAACCACCAAAATGCGATTTGTCCAGTTATATTTTCAGTGTTTGTCTCTTGCGTTCACACGAAAAATAACTGCATTTTAATCCAGAATATTACAGAAATAACATTTATAATTGCTCAGAACAATTTAGTGTTTACATCAATGCCTTAAAACTTAAAACCATCTCATTATATATTAGTTTCTCTACAAATACAGTAATGATTCTAGACATAAACTGGTTTAAAGTGAGATTAGTTCAGGTTAAAACAGTTTTAGTGCGTCTTGTTGGACTTGAACAGGTCTAGGACAGTTTTAGTTTAGCTTTACAGTGTTTAAGTTGGTCTTTGAAAGGTTTTTATTGGTTTTAGTTGGACTTTAACAGGTTCTAAATGGTTTCAGTTTGACATTTATAGATTTTAACCTGTTTTACCTGGACTTTAATTGCCTCAAGCTGTAGTAGTTGGTTTTTATTTGGACAAAATAAAATGGATTATGATCAAGATGGGGATAATGGAGCTGCTCAGGTTTTCATTTTTAATTTCAGTCTGAAAAATAAAACTTCCGAGGGTCCCACAGTTTGAGACGTCGGCTCTTACCTTTGTGTTTGTGTAAAAAGCGTGTCCGATCTCGACGACGTGAGGATCTGAGGTCTGAGTGTCTGCTACAGTCTGACAGATCTGAGACCAGAAAACAACATCCAACAGATAATAAATAAAACAAACCTCACTTTTCTCAGATGGTATTGTTTGGTGGATTTGGGTGAATGTCGTTTTGTGGTTGTTTTCACACAGAGTCATGCAGACAAATAAAATCATCACTTAAACAAAAACTAAACTGTATTTAGTGTTTACTTGAGTTATCTTTGTCTAATATTTAAATGTGTTTGATCTGAAACTTTAAGTGTGACAAATGCGCAAAAAAACAAGAAATCTAGAAGGGGGCAAATACTTTTTCACAGAACTGTACGTGATAAATTTGAAGGGTTTTTTAGTGATTCTTTGGGCAACTGGAATGGAGATCTGATTATGGGAAGGATATGGTGACTCTTGTTGGTTATGAAGCAATAAAAATAATATTAAAGAAACTTTTTTGATTGATTATACCTCCACATTCAAAGGTTAACCGTGTCTAAAGCAGAACTGGGCCTGTTCCGCTGCACATCGGACCAAACGAATACAAATAAATGTGAATAATAGCTCACTGTGACTGATCTGAGACCATATTTCGTACCTGAATGTCCGAGGGCTGAGGCTCGTGGAGGTGAGGCGTTCGGGGGAAGATGTCGCTGAGATGAGGAGGAGGGTCAGGGGTCGAGCGTCGGCTGTGTTTCTGCAGCATCTCCCGGTAACATCTGGAGTCGAAGTTGGTCTTCCACAGCAGCACCTGCAGAGAAATGTTTAGTTATAGTTTATCAAAAAAGTTCAAAATGGATGTTCCTCTGGGTCTAAGTTTAGTCCTGGTTTAGAGACGGATCAGAGCAGACTTAAAGACACTATTGACGCTAAAATATAGCATTTGAGACAGTTTCATTTAGCAAAGTTGGGGCTTTAAAACAACTGTGATATAAAATCGAAGTTTTACAAAGATTTTACAAGAGAGGAGCAAAATGTAAATGTAAAATCACCACCATTTTCAAATGATTTACAATTTAATCAACTTATTGTCTTGCTACTGACCTAAAAAGGTAATTAAAATGTACATATTATTATTATTTAATTTATTTATTTTTGTCAATACTAAACAACAATAAAGCAGCAGCAGTGAGCATTACCTTCAGAGTGAAAATAAACCAGTTAAGGTTGGATGCTTTTTAGTTTTAGCCTATTTTAGCGTCGACCAGGTCTTATATAATTTCCGCTGCACAAATTCTTGTTAAAAGACGTTAAAAGTCTCCGATCTCGTGGCTAATTTACATAAATCATTAAAGTACACTGTGCTGCATCAGTTTCCTCTCACTTTAAACCACAGCGTTTCAGAGTAAATATGATGCTTTCTCTGTGATTATTAGTGTTTTTATCTCCACAGACTTTTCTGGAGCTGCTCTGGAGCTAACAGCAGCATTAGCCTCAACACAGTGAGCATCTCAGGGTTAGAGGAAACATTTTCTGTTAAATTAAGTCTTTTTTTACGTCTGAAATCAAAGATAGCGACAGCACCTTTTGTTTAAGAGGTCCTTAAATAAACGGCTTGACCAGTTTGAGGTTCGAGTGCGTTAAATATTAGTTATTTTCAACCGTACACCAGACCTGGACGTATATATTCCCCACAGACCTGTCCATCTGTTCCTCCAGAGGCGAACATATCTCCAGCTCTGGAGAACGACACGGCCAGAACAGAGCCCTGCAAAAGAAACACGACCCAAACTATTATTATTATTATCATTATTATTATTATTATTATTATTATTATTATTATTATTATTGTTATTATTATTATTATTATTATTATTATTATTATTATTATTATTATTATTATTATTATTATTTCATTTTTATTTATTATTATTATTATTTTTTTTTATTTTATTTTAAAATAAAATAAAAAATAAAAATAAAATAAAATAAAAAATTTTTTATTTTATTTTATTTTATTTTATTTATTTTATTTTATTTATTTTATTTTATTTTATTTTATTTTATTTTATTTTATTTTTTTTATTTTATTTTATTTTATTTTATTTTATTTTATTTTATTATGTGAGTCCAGTGTTTAGTAAAAGTGACATCCTCAGTGACTTTAACTTCCCTCCAGAAGGTAATTCAGTCATTTTCTATGGAGCACATATTAAAATAAGAGTAGTTCAGTGGATTAAATCTGAAGTGTTTTAAATCCATTTTTCTTTGGACACATTTAGAGCAGAACATGGTTTAGGCCCAAGTTTTTCTGTGAGTATTTAGACTTGATTCTGTCTCTGAACAGGACCAGTCTCTGCTTCAGATTCAAGACACAACCTCCACAAAAACCAAAAGGACTGTTCTTTATCACAGACCAGTTTATATCCACCAGAAACAGACAGAGGTGTTATATATTAGTGAATAAAAAGTAAAATAAAAGTTCTGTAAATATGAGTCTGAGACCTGTCGATGTGACGCTAACAAACAGATTCATCAGAGACACATTAGTGCAGAAATGAGTTGAAAACAAAGGAACATAAAACAGAACAAATTAGTCTTAGTCTCTGCTCTGTTGCTCCTGTCTTCTCCTCCAAACTACTGCTAACAACTCTCTACTGAAGGGAATATGATCTTCAAAAACTGAACGGAACCGCTTTTACTGAATCAAAGTATTTTTCTAGATTTGGAGTTGTGGATGTGGAGTTTCGAGCGAGTGGGTAAAGTGTGGATAAACAGAGCTGCAGCGCCACCTTGTGTCCGTGGAGGGTGTAGATGAGGCGTCCCTCCAGCAGGTCCAGGATCTTCACGGTGCTGTCCCCGGAGCCGCTGATCAGATAGTTGTTCGACGGATGGAACGAGAAACTGTGGATCTCTGCAGCGTGGACTGAACACAAGAGAAACAAGATTCAGGTCTAAACCAGGTCTAAACCAGGACTGAACACAAGAGAAACAAGATTCAGGTCTAAACCAGGTCTAAACCAGGTCTAAACCAGGACTGAACACAAGAGAAACAAGATTCAGGTCTAAACCAGGTCTAAACCAGGACTGAACCAGGACTGGACACAAGAGAAACAAGATTCAGGTCTAAACCAGGTCTAAACCAGGACTGAACCAGGACTGGACACAAGAGAAACAAGATTCAGGTCTAAACCAGGTCAAAACCAGGTCTAAACCAGGACTGAACCAGGTCTAAACCAGGTCTAAACCAGGACTAAACCAGGACTGAACACAAGAGAAACAAGATTCAGGTCTAAACCAGGTCTAAACCAGGTCTAAACCAGGACTGAACACAAGAGAAACAAGATTCAGGTCTAAACCAGGTCTAAACCAGGACTAAACCAGGTCTAAAAAAGGTCTAAACCAGGACTAAACCAGGACTAAACCAGGTCTAAACCAGGACTAAACCAGGACTGAACACAAGAGAAACAAGATTCAGGTCTAAACCAGGTCTAAACCAGGTCTAAACCAGGACTGAACACAAGAGAAACAAGATTCAGGTCTAAACCAGGTCTAAACCAGGACTAAACCAGGTCTAAACCAGGTCTAAACCAGGACTAAACCAGGACTAAACCAGGTCTAAACCAGGACTAAACCAGGACTGAACACAAGAGAAACAAGATTCAGGTCTCAACCAGGTCTAAACCAGGTCTAAACCAGGACTGAACACAAGAGAAACAAGATTCAGGTCTAAACCAGGTCTAAACCAGGACTGAACACAAGAGAAAGAAGATTCAGGTCTAAACCAGGTCTAAACCAGGACTAAACCAGGACTGAACACAAGAGAAACAAGATTCAGGTCTCAACCAGGTCTAAACCAGGTCTAAACCAGGACTGAACACAAGAGAAACAAGATTCAGGTCTAAACCAGGTCTAAACCAGGACTAAACCAGGTCTAAACCAGGTCTAAACCAGGACTAAACCAGGACTAAACCAGGACTAAACCAGGACTAAACCAGGACTGAACCAGGAGAAACAAGATTCAGGTCTAAACCAGGTCTAAACCAGGTCTAAACCAGGACTGAACACAAGAGAAACAAGATTCAGGTCTAAACCAGGACTAAACCAGGACTGAACACAAGAGAAACAAGATTCAGGTCTAAACCAGGTCTAAACCAGGTCTAAACCAGGACTGAACACAAGAGAAACAAGATTCAGGTCTAAACCAGGTCTAAACCAGGACTGAACACAAGAGAAAGAAGATTCAGGTCTAAACCAGGTCTAAACCAGGACTAAACCAGGACTGAACACAAAAGAAACAAGATTCAGGTCTAAACCAGATCTAAACCAGGTCTAAACCAGGTCTAAACCAGGACTGAACACAAGAGAAACAAGATTCAGGTCTAAACCAGGTCTAAACCAGGACTAAACCAGGTCTAAACCAGGACTAAACCAGGACTAAACCAGGTCTAAACCAGGACTAAACCAGGTCTAAACCAGGACTAAACCAGGTCTAAACCAGGTCTAAACCAGGACTGAACACAAGAGAAACAAGATTCAGGTCTAAACCAGGTCTAAACCAGGTCTAAACCAGGTCTAAACCAGGACTAAACCAGGTCTAAACCAGGTCTAAACCAGGACTGAACACAAGAGAAACAAGATTCAGGTCTAAACCAGGTCTAAACCAGGTCTAAACCAGGACTAAACCAGGACTAAACCAGGACTAAACCAGGACTAAACCAGGTCTAAACCAGGTCTAAACCAGGTCTAAACCAGGACTAAACCAGGTCTAAACCAGGACTAAACCAGGACTAAACCAGGTCTAAACCAGGTCTAAACCAGGACTAAACCAGGACTAAACCAGGACTAATACCCTGGTAATGCTGCAGCAGTTTGTTGGTTCTTAAATCCCAGATCCTCAGAGAGCTGTCGGAGCCAGAGGAGCATATACAGGTGCCACTGGAGTTAAAGTCCACGAAACTCACAGGTCTGGAACGAAAGGAAACGGACTCAGTTATTTACATCCTTACGTTCATTTAACCTTTAATAAAAGAGCGATGGCGTTACCCTCCGTCGCCGCTGAACACGTTGATGCAGTGTTTGGTGGAAGTGTCCCAGAGTCGGACGGAGCGGTCGTCTCCACACGACGCGACGAGACGTCCGTCCGGAGAAAACCTACGGCAAGAGAGAAGGACAAACTATTCACACCGAGTACATTCAGTATATGTACAGTTGTGTTCATAATAAGAGCAGTGAGTACAGCTCAAAATCACTGCACATTCTGTTCCAAATGAAAACATGAACAACAAAAAAAAAGATCAAATGTGTCATTCCTTTAAAGAAAGTGAAGAAAAGGGAATATTGGGCTGAAATAGCAGTGACTGCATGAAAAAAAAACAAAAAAACATCTCAAACATTTACTGTATAAACCAAAAAAATTAGAATCGGAAAAATTAGAAAAGAAAAATAAATCAGGCAGATATAAGTACTTGGTAATGGTGGGTTGTAAATACAAAAACACACAAACTAAACTAAACTAAACTAAAAAAATAAATTCAAAATAAAATAAAACTAAACTAAACTAAACTAAACTAAATAATAAATTAAAATAAAATAAAATAAAATAAAATAAAATAAAATAAAACTAAACTAAACTAAACTAAACTAAACTAAACTAAACTAAACTAAACTAAATTAAATTAAATTAAAAGTTTGTTATTCCTATGAAGTAAAAGGGAATATTGGGCTGTTCAACAAAATCGCAGTGTCTGCCTTTTTATTTACAAACTCAAACATTTACTGTATAAAATGAAAAATGCTTTAGATTTTTTTTCACTTTCTGTAAAGGAATAACAAATGTGATCATTTTTGCTCATGTTTTGTTTGGAACAGAATGTGCAGTGTTCACAGTGCTTTTGTGTGAATGAAAATGAAAGGTATTTTAAGGATTTTGAGCTTTTCTCTATTTTTTAAACACACTGTTGTTATTATTATGAACACACCTGTATAAAAGAGTCACCTGCTGCTAGATTGAACCTGTTCTTTCTCTTTTGGGAGCAGTGATGGCAGACAGGCTGGAGTTACCTGGCGCAGCGGACCCAGTTGGTGTGTTGGTTCAGAGAGTAGAGGAAGCACCGTCTCTGAACGCTCCACACTTTCACCGATCGATCGTCCGACGCCGTCACCAGTTTCAGAGCGTCGCGAGAAAAGGCCACGCTGCGAACGGCCGCCGTGTGGGCTTTAAACACCGTCGACTCGCCTTTCCTTTAAAAAAAACTGGTTAATATAAGGTTATGGCCACACAAATGGGATTTATTTGGAAAGAAGTGATAAAAACCATGTCTATCTCTTGAAGAATGACCTTTTTCTGCATGGCTCTGTCAAAACACAACAAAACCAGCCGTCTTCATTTTAACTTCAGATCCTAAAACGCCAGAATAATGTGGGCGCTGAAATATAAATAATGTGCACAAAGCTAGAGACCTATAAACAGAGGCATAAAGGCTGCACATAGTCTATACCAGTGGTTCTCAAACTGTGGTACTGGCCCCACTGGTGGTACTCTGGCTCTGGGACTGTGGATTTCTGATACAGCTTTTCTATGATACACTTTACTATTCCACTAAATGTTTGGACTCTCGTGAGATTTAAAATGTGATTTCAAAGAAGGTGTTCATATAAAACTTAAAATGGCATAGATTTGTATCAGGATAAAGGTTGTACTTGGAAAGACTAATGTTTTCTGGGCTGGAACCACTGGCCTATACCACTTTTTAATGTTTACCTTTTGAAAGACACACAATTAAAAAGGTACAGTGTGTAAAATGTTTTAGTAATAGTTGAAAAGTCAGAGCGAAGTCACAAGAACAGTCCCGAACACATTTAACCAACTGTTATTATCAGAAATAAAAGCAAATCACACACAAACGAGCACAGACAGAACAGAAAACTACACACTGCACCTTCAAAGCTTAAATGTTTGATAAAGACTGTGTTTCTTACATGGAGGGCGTCCACAGTCGCACCGTTCTGTCTTTGGAACAAGACGCCACTAAATTCCCAAACGGAGAGAAGTGAACTCCGGTGACGACGTCGTTGTGTCCCACGAAGCGATAGGCCCTGGTTTTAGGAGCCAGGTTCCAGATCATGAGGCTCTTATCGGCCGAGCCAGACGCTGCAGAGGAACACACACAGGTTCGATTATATTATTACAGTTATTATTACGGCTGAGAACGGGAGAGTTACCGAGTTGTTTTCCGTTTGGATTGAAGTCTAAACAGGTCACAGCGTCTTTGTGGCCCCTGAAGTGTCTCTCCAGAGCGGGATCCTCCTGAAAGTCAGCGTCGAGAAGGTCAAATGTTCACTTCTGACATTTTTCAGAAGCAATTTAACTCTGTGCTCACATTTGCAATTCATTCAATTCAAGAGGCAAGAAAAATTCAAAATCAAAAAAGGTCTTGTGTTGGATATGTACCAAGTTAGCTTACATCTGCCTGATTCTTTTTCTTTTTTCTGTCTAATTGAAATTTTCCCATATAAAACAAGTTTAAAGACCTAAAACATATTGCAAAAGAAGAAAAAAGTCTTTAATAAAATACAGCTCTGCTTTTGTAAATAAAATCCTTTACAAATACATAGAGAAAAATTAAAACGTCCTTGAGCTGGACATATTTGCTACTAGACCTGTACAATAGGATATCATAATAATATAATAAGTATATGCTTTTGAATGAGCTTTAAGTGGCAAACAATTACTCATTGCCTTTCAAAATAATTGTCCAATTAAGCCTTTGTCGGATCGCTTTGAGGAATAAGGAGGGTTTTATGCAACTGAAAAGAAAGACACACGATTAAATGGCACAATAATGCAAATATTTTAAGTAAAACACTGTTAATTACCAGACTTTTTATTGTTATTTATCAATGCAGCCTAGTTTTTGAATAGACAGTCCTCCAGTAAAAAAAACAAGAAGCTCCACAGACTTTATCGGCTGAAGAAATGTTATCTAATTTAGAAAAAGAAGTACAATTGCATAACTTTAAATGCAGTCCTTCTATGAACAGATGGTCAGGTAACTTTCTAGTCCACACAGTTTGACAGCTCCATTCAGTAAATCCTCTTAGCAAACCTCCAGACTCAGCTGCTTCTCCCAAAACCAGTCCAACTTCCACTTTCCTCATTAATAACTCCATTTAAAGGTGTTCAGACCAGTTCACTTACCAAAACAGAGGCCATTGTGTGCGTTTACTGCTCCTTAAATCTCAAAGTTTTCTTCTGCAGAGCTCCATTTCTGTCAAACAGTCCGCCTTCAGGCTCAGACCAAAGCTGCCGAGCCCCGAAAACACGGAAATGCACTATTTTCTTACTGATTTTCGAGCTGCCGGGTTATTCCTCCGTTTAAACGGCTTATAGGGAGTTTTAAGATGACATTTCAGCCAAGGTGGAGTCTGTATTTCAGTGAGAAACTCTTTGGACGCGTTTGTTTTTGCTTGAGAGGAAGGAGAGAAAATGATATGTTTAAATACACTTCAAAAAATCGTATAAGTGACAATTAGGGTTTATAACTAGTCTGTTTTAACCGAATACGTTACAGATCAACAGGTACGTATTATTATTGAAAGTTTTTGAGTGGTGTAATAACGTTTGATTGCTTAACAACTTTATTTACTTAAAAGTTTTCTATTTATTTAAATACTTAATATGGTTTTCCCGATTATCCCTGGACGTAAACTACGCATGTCATTCGGCTGCTAAGCAACAAGCTAGGCACATCATATGAAAGCAATGTGGGCGGAATTCAAAGCACACAACGCAGTATCGGCTTCTCTGATTGGTTCCCGCAGCGACGCCGGCCAATCAGCGCAGAGCTTGTTGGTCCTGTTACTCAACGTTTGGTTTTGGGTTTGAAAAGATGTCGCTGAAGCAGGGGATCGGCAACGCAGAGGTAAGTTTTGCTAAATGACAGTAAAATATAGCTAAACGGTTTGTTTATTCGTGTATTTAAATCTGTGATGGGATGAGAAGTAAGCACAGAATGAGAAAAAGAAGCGGAGTTAGCCTAGCCGCTTAGCATGTTAGCTGTCCGCAGTGTTCTGTTTCCATACCAACCGCAGTGCACCTGTGACAATAGCGCCTACTCTTCATTAAATGGCACCAAAACCTTTAAATAAGCTGTAGACATCCTGGCATTTTTGTTGCCTGTGTGTTTTCTGTTGTTGTTCAATATATGCAGCTGTTTTCCTTCTTAGATTTATGGTAAAATTGGTAAAAAGAGGATCATAACCCGGATTCTAAACAGTGTATTTCTAATGGATCAAACCTAATGCAGGTGTAATGTTACTTTTGAATCCCATTCTCTTCTGAAAATCGTGTATTCTATCACGTAACGCTAAATGTTGTTTTGTTTGTTTATTTAATCACTTTAAATGGCAGCTAAATAGTAAGAGAAACAACATAATTACTCTGAAAGACAGACCTGGCAGTGTTGGTGTCTATTATAACTGGATAAAACTGCATTTTTATTCATCTGCATTTTCTTTTTTCTATTGGGTGTTTAATGATGTATTAACTCAATGGGGAACTTATTCTCTGCTTAAGTATTTGTGTTGAGTATATTAACAAATATAGAGTTAAACCTGTCTTCTTTCCTTTAGTATTTAAAGAAAAGGATCCCAAAAAATGCTAAGTATCAGCACATCAAAACCAGACTGGACACAGGTATATTCTGTAATGACACATATTTAATTGAGGTTAAATTGTACGACTGAGGCTCATAATGTCTTGTTTACGTGTTTTAGGATGCAGCCTTACGAAGTATATGGAGAGACTGGAGGACATCAAGAGAAGTGAGTGACTTTATTATGACAAGTTACGTAGATTTGGTTCATACATTTGTTATTCTTTCACTCTGTAATGCTGTGTTGCTTTAGTAAAGTAGCTGTCTGCTGTATTTAACATGTATTTCCCTCATTTCCAGATTACAGATACAGAAATGATGAAATATTCAAACGGTTAAAGGTGACGACATTTGCACAGCTGGTACGTTTTAATGCGTATTCCTTTCTACTCTATTTACAAGGATATTCTATTATATATTTACTGGGTTATTCTTGTTATGGTTACAAAAACTAGAAATAAGTGTATGTATTATATTTTTCATTGTCATTGTCATTTATTGTGGGATTTAATACATTTATTTGGACTGTATTGCATTAGCTAATCCCACGTTTCAGTTTAGTCAGGTTTTTTTTGGTCTTTGTTCACAGATTCTTCAAGTGGCCTCAGTGTCAGACCTCAACTCCGGTGAAAACGAATGTGAATCCAACGCAGCAGAAGGTACGAAGAACACAGTATATCTTTAAAAACTGCTGTAACAAGAATGTAAGGCCAAACCTCTTCTTCTTAAAACATTGAATATAATGTGGAGCAAGAGTTTAGATGTTTTCGTGTCGTGTTGAATCCACGTCCACATAAAAGAGTGTAACAACATGAAGATCTTTAGGGGCTGAGAATGAGTCAAATTGAATATAAGAAAGGAAAGGAAGTAAAAGGAAGTAAGTAAATATTGGAGTAAATATTGGAATAACCTTCCACTTCCAATGAGACAGTTAACCTTCTTCAAGCTTCTTAAACATTAGATAAAATCAAACCATGTGTGGCCATCTTTTTTTGTATTTTGTTGTATTTTAACTGTGTGTTGTTGTTTTTTTGTTGTTTTTTTATGTCACCTATTTTTGCCACAATCGGACAGAGTTACAGGTGTTAATATGCACTGTTCCTACTAAATAAATAAACACTTTCCAAAGTGAAATGGGACCAGTTTCTCTAAAGTGGTGCAGGATGAAGGCACATCTAGAGGCATATTTATCTGTGTCTGTAGCTAGAGACTGATAATGTCACGCAGGAAATCATCACTTTTTGTTGTCGACTGAATTACAAACTCTTGAATCTGAGGGATACTTCATTTTTTCCTTCTCATTTTAAAGAAAAGCGCAGTGAAATACGCTGTAAACCGTTGTTGATCTAAGTTTTCTCTCATGTTTATTGCGTTGATAAGTTGTTTGGTGTCCTCTTGGCAGACGTCCTGTCGGTGGTTTCCGAGGCCGAGCTGGAGTCTCTGTCCAACGGCTCTCGCTCGTCTTTATCGACCGAGAGACGGGACGCAGGGGACGACATCCACACGGCGCGCTCCACTCTGCTCAGGTAAACCACAGCCTGACGCACGCATTCACGTTTAAAGCCCCTTTCACACAGACTCTCTCAGAAATGTTCCTGCATTTTACCAGAACAGTTGAAAAGAGACAGAACTGATTTCACAGTAAATCTGTTCCGGTCATTTACCAGCTCCAGACCCGGTGATAGAGTTGAGGAAATGTATTTTATATGTTGGACGTTCCTTCTAGGAGTTTCTGGAGTCCTCTCAGATGTAATGTCCTGTATTCTGGAGGCACTGTAGATGATTTCAAAACATTTTATCTGGCTATAGAGTGAGAAAAAGTGTGTTTAGACTGGCCTTCATTTATGTACGAGAACAGGCAAACTTTTACTGTATTAACATGAGAGGTTTTAATACATGGGATTCAAATACTACTAAATTTGTTGAATTCAGTGATTTTCTCATAGAGCACAATGTGTACAGCTGACAGGGCAACTTCCAAAAGAGCTGCACTTTTTATTGCCTATTTTAATCTCATTTTTTCTGTTAATTAACTAAATAATAACATTATTTTATCTGGTACAGAAGCAAAAACTACCAGAAACCCCCAAATCCAGCGTAAAAGAGCTAATTCTGAGGTCACACCCAACAATCACAGCCCTCCATCTGTCTGCACCGTTCCCCGAGCCCTCACCTGTCCCACCTTCAGTCTCCTTTTACCTGAGCCGTGGAACTCTATCCGTCTCCTGTGGGGGCCTCTGTAACCGGCCCCTCGTTCAGGAAAACTCTAAATAATTCACGTCAGAGAAAGTGTTAGATTAAGAGTCGATTTCCTCTGGGATGGAGTTACCTGCAGAAACACCACACCTGCTTCTGTCGGAGCCAAAAACGACAGCCTCGATCCACAGACGACCCTCTGAGAGTGAGCGTTTTTAATGAATGCTCTTGTGTTTGTGCCTCAGTGTGATCAGTGGAGTGGGGGAGCTGAACATGGAGCAGAACAGTCCGGAGCCGGTCTCCAGCCCGGACCCCTGTGGCGGCCCTACCCGACTGTCCCTACCTGCTGCTGGACGTCCGGGACAGGGACCAGTACGACAGGTGTCACATCGTCAGCGGTGAGGCCGGCTCAGACCCGTATTAACCCAACAGAAGGGTCTTAACTATGACTACTATGTCTGAACACACTGAATCATAAATAATGCTTTAAATAGACACAAGCTTTGCCTTTAGTCCTGGGTTTAGTCTTGGTTTAGACCTTCTGGACTGGACTGAATAATCCCCAAAAAGGAAATTCATTCTGTTGCAGCATAAAGATTAAAAAATAGATAGAATAGTCACACATAGAAACAGTCACTCAATAAATAGGTAAATAGGACACAATCAACCACAAACCCTCCTGGTTTTGACTTGAATTTAGTTCTGGTTTAGTCTAGATTTAGACCTGGTTCTTTGCTTAGTTCTAAATTATTCCCACTTTAGCTCCAGATTGGTCCAGGATTGAGTTCTGTTATTTATTTTTTCAGGTTTAATCCTGGTTTAGACTTGGGTTCGTCCTCTTTTAGTCCTTGGTTTAGTCTAAATTTAATCTTAGTGTAGACCAGTGTTCATTTTGTTGACGAATCATTTTCCTCATAATTTTCATCAACAAAACAAAACAAAAACTCAATAAAAAGTCATCAATTTGAATGAAAACTCTGACTTAATGTATGAATAAAAATGAAACGAGAATGAACAGAGACGAAATCCAATCAAATGGAGACGGGTCGAGAAGATCCAATCCTTGTGGAAGTGATGTCAGACGCAAAATGCATTACTCATGATCATTTTGTGACTAAATCTATTGTAAATATAGTAAATCTAATAAGGATTAGACTGGTATTAATGACTTAAAGACACTCAAACAAATGCATAGGAGTCAGAGGGTTTTATTAAGTCTAAGTGTGTAAATAATTGCTTTTCCTTGTTTAAATGTTTATGATGTGTGTTTTCTCAGCTCACAGTTTCCCCATCGCCTCGTTGTCTCGAACCATGAACCCTTACACAAAGGAAGTCCTGGACTACGTATCCTTCCGCACAAAACCTGCAAAACAAACCTTTCATAACAAGTGCAAAGAGCCGTGTGTAAACCGTGTTGTGAGCGTTAAGCCTTGACCTCGACCCAGAGAAACGCAGCCGGAAAGATCATCATAGTTTACGACGAGGACGAGAGAACGGCGAGTCAAGCGGCGACGACGATGTGCGAGCGAGGCTTCGAGAACCTCTTCATGTTGTCGGGAGGTGAGACGTCTGTGGAGCTGTATTACTGCTGCTTCAGTCCATCAGCCGTTTATAGAACGCAAAGATTCTGTTGATTCAGATTCAGCATTCAAAACACAAGACACTCACTTCATTAAAAGAGTCAATCATATAAATAAAATACATGATAAAAACAGACAAAGAGATAAGTGACACAAATAGAAAATCACATTGATGCATTTGACCACATTTTCTTTTGGCTTCTTCACACAGCAGCTCACACACTTCACCGACGTTGATAAAGACATATTGAGTTATGTTTTTGGTCTCTCTCTGGTCTAACCCTGGTCTAACCCTGGTCTCTCCCTGGTCTAACCCTGGTCTAACCCTGGTCTAACCCTGGTCTTACCCTGGTCTAACCCTGGTCTAACCCTGGTCTAACCCTGGTCTAACCCTGGTCTAACCCTGGTCTCTCTTGTCTAACCCTGGTCTCTCCCTGGTCTAACCCTGGTCTAACCCTGGTCTAACCCTGGTCTTACCCTGGTCTAACCCTGGTCTAACTCTGGTCTAACTCTGGTCTAACCCTGGTCTAACCCTGGTCTAACCCTGGTCTAACCCTGGTCTAACCCTGGTCTCTCTCTGGTCTAACCCTGGTCTAACCCTGGTCTAACTCTGGTCTAACCCTGGTCTAACCCTGGTCTAACCCTGGTCTAACCCTGGTCTAACCCTGGTCTAACTCTGGTCTAACCCTGGTCTAACCCTGGTCTAACCCTGGTCTAACTCTGGTCTAACCCTGGTCTAACCCTGGTCTAACCCTGGTCTAACTCTGGTCTAACCCTGGTCTAACCCTGGTCTAACCCTGGTCTAACTCTGGTCTAACCCTGGTCTAACCCTGGTCTCTCTCTGGTCTAACCCCGGTCTAACTGGTTATTATATTTTTCTCCCTGGTCTACCTCCTCTCTTTCTCTCTCTCTTTCACCCTTTTCTTCTCCTGTCTCCCCTGGTCTACCCTGGTCTAACCCTGGTCTAACCCTGGTCTAACCCTGGTCTCTCTCTGGTCTAACCCTGGTCTCTCTCTGGTCTAACCCTGGTCTAACTCTGGTCTAACCCTGGTCTAACCCTGGTCTAACCCTGGTCTAACCCTGGTCTAACCCTGTTCCCTGGTCTCCCTGGTCTCCTGTCTCCCTGTCTCTTTCCTTCTCTCTCTTTCCCTGTCTCCCTGTCCTGTTCTGGTTAACCCTGGTCTAACCCTGGTCTAACCCTGGTCTAACCCTGGTCTAACCCTGGTCTAACCCTGGTCTAACCCTGGTCTCTCTCTGGTCTAACCCTGGTCTCTCTCTGGTCTAACCCTGGTCTTACCCTGGTCTTACCCTGGTCTAACCCTGGTCTAACCCTGGTCTAACTCTGGTCTAACTCTGGTCTAACTCTGGTCTAACCCTGGTCTAACTCTGGTCTAACCCTGGTCTAACTCTGGTCTAACTCTGGTCTAACCCTGATCTAACCCTGGTCTAACCCTGGTCTAACCCTGGTCTAACCCTGGTCTAACCCTGGTCTAACTCTGGTCTAACTCTGGTCTAACCCTGATCTAACCCTGGTCTAACCCTGGTCTAACCCTGGTCTCTCTGGTCTCAGGTCTGAAGGTGGTGGTTCAGAAGTTTCCTGGTTCTCTGGTGACTGGTCCGGTGCCTCCTCGGTGCGTGTCTCCCTCAGACTCAGTGAAAGGGAAGCGGTGTCAGACCCAGACCCAGACTCAGACCCAGACTCAGACCCAGACCCAGACCCAGACCCAGACTCGGGCCGAGACCAGGTGGAGGTTCACGGCCGATGAACTCTTCAGGATCCAGGACCAGCTGGACCAGGTCCTCATCAGCAGCAGCAGCAGTGAGTCTGAGGGGTCTCTGGTGGATCAGACCCAGGCCCAGTCTCTAACTTACCAAACTTATAATAAGATCTGTATCGTAAAATATATCACATAACATATACATTTACTCACATGACATACCATATTAAAGTTTTTATAACATAATATTACAATAATGTTTCATAATAAATCTGTGGGTAAACGTCAAAGCAGTATTTAGACTTGAATCTGTCTCTGAACAGTTTCAGTCTCTGCTTCAGACACAACCTCCACAAAAACCAAAAGGACTGTTCTTTATCACAGACCAGTTTATATCCACCAGAAACAGACAGAGGTGTTATACATTAGTGAATAAAAAGTTTAAAAAGTTCTATAAATATGAGTCTGTGAGCTGTCGAGAAAACAGATTAGTTCAAAAACAAGATTAAAGGAACATAAAACAGGACTGTCGTGATTTAAAATCCTTATTTTTGCTGAAATTAGTCATATTTATGCTCCTCTCTCTGAGCCGCGGTGTCAGTGAACATGTTGCATTCTGGGATTTATCTTACCCTTTGTTTGGTCTCTTAAATCTCTGTTTGAGGAGAGTACAGCCCTTAGATCCAAACGAGGAGTGGGTCAGGTTAGAAGTGGGTCTTCATCCACCTTCTCCTCACTGTGTGTTTGTGTGTTTTCCTTCGTTCAGGTCGAATGTCGAGCCGTACGTCGTCCGTCAGCTCTCAGTCGAAAGCGTCCAGCGCCAGGAGCCGACAGAGTTCGACTTCGGCGACGGGACGAGACGGAGCCAGAGTCCAGAGCAGCCGGCCGTGGAAATGACCCTCGGAACAAAACCTGAACACTCTCCCTCCTCGGTTTAAACTCCAAATACACCTGCATTCAACCTGACTTCAGTGGGACTTGAGTTTTTAAGCACATATTCAAAGGGATTTTATTCAAATCAAAGCCCACCAGCTGAATGTGTTTGGAGCTGCTTTAGTCCTTGGTTTAGCTCAGATTTAGTCCCAGAGGTGTTCAACCAAACACTGTCCAGTTTCAGTCTGGGCCAGGACCAACACGTCAAGTCGAGTCACACGAAAATGAACACAAAAACATCAAATAAAGACAGACATTTCATTATTTTAATATAAAGTGAATAAATAACGTGTGTTTAAGCCTCTTTCCACTCATCGAGGTCTGTGTCTGAAGGAGGCTCTGAACCTGTCCAAACACTAGTTTACTTTTCCAACCTCTTCATCCATCTTTAAAGAACAACAAACACTACTCTCATCCAAACTTTTGAGAAGTGCCCTTATTATTCCAGTCCAGCAAAATGAATTGGGAATATTTTAAACTACTCTTTTTCTTTTATATTTCCATAGAAACTGATTTAGACCTAAATTATATTATTACAACAAAATAAACATTAGTTTCATTAAAACTAGACTTCAGTAAATTATGGTGGACTTTTGCACATTTAACTTTCACTTTTTTTTACTCTGACTCTTAATAAATGAAGGTCATTTTCTGTATAAACTGTAAAAATGAAATAGTTTCGTTTAATCATCGTTTTCCCACGTTTCGCTTTTTATCGACCGGCGTAGTGTTAACGTGTGGCCTTTTTCAAAATGACTAAATCACTGAATGAGAATGTGACTCGTAGTGTTTGGTTTTTAAAATGTGTAATTATCAGTATTTGAAACGTGAAAGTTTGATCTGCATTTTATCAACGTTGCCTGTTTTTATTCCATCATTTCACCGTTCGTCTTAAGCAGCTTCCATTTGATGATTTCTTTTGTGAATAAATTGTGTTTTTGAGAAATCTGTCTCTTTCATTGTTACTTATAAAGCTTTTGTTTGTGTTAATCCCTATAAAACCTGTTCAAATCCAACTAAAACCTGTTCGAATCCAACTAAAACCTGTTCAAATCCAACTAAAACCTGTTCGAATTCAACTAAAACATGTTCAAATCCAACTAAAATCTGTTCAAATCCAACTAAAACATGTTCAAATACATCTATAACGTGTTCAAATTCAACTAAAACCTGTTCAAATCCAACTAAAACATGTTCAAATCCAACTAAAACCTGTTCAAATCAAACTAAAACCTGTTCAAATCCATCTATAACGTGTTCAAATTCAACTAAAACATGTTCAAATCCAACTAAAATCTGTTCAAATCCAACTAAAATCTGTTCAAATCCAACTAAAATCTGTTCAAATCAAACTAAAACATGTTCAAATCTAACTAAAACATGTTCAAATCCAACTAAAACCTGTTCAAGTCCAACTAAAACCTAAAACCTAAAACTTTATTATAAGGATTACTGTTAAATGAAGTCCGCTGCCCCCTAGTGGCCTTGAGCTGTAATAACCTTTTAGATCTACATTGGTTTTTAGTACATTTTTAGGAAAATAAAATGACCTCAGTCTAACTTTCAGAGTAGAAATGGAAACAACAAGGCAACAAATCTGAAATAAATGAATAAATCACATGAAAAAGGCAGGTTTAAACTTCACAGTGGTTTATTTGACGTGTTTGAAGCGTGTGGAGTTTAGTAGGGGTTGTTGTTGGCGTGGCTCATGAGCGTCATCAGAGCCAGCCACGTCTCTTTGGCCGTGGGCACGATCTGATTGGCCGGCAGCAGGAAGCCGTAGCGGCCGGTGTCCCTCAGCTCGAAGGTGTAGGAGTATTTAATGCCCTGGTTGTAGGTCCAGTCGATGGTGCCACCGCTCGCTTGGTCTGCAGCAGAAACAGAGGTTCAGTCCTCTTTAAATCCAACTAAAACCTGAGTAAGTCCATCTAAAACCTGTTCCAATCCATTTAAAACCTGTTAAATCCAACTAAAACCTGTTCAAATCCAACTAGTACATGTTCCAATCCATTTAAAACCTGTTAAATCCAACTAAAACCTGAGCAAATCCATCTAAAACCTGTTCCAATCCATTTAAAACCTGTTAAATCCAACTAAAACCTGTTCAAATCCATTTAAAACCTGTTAAATCCAACTAAAACCTGAGCAAATCCATCTAACAGCTGTTCAGATGCATTTAAAACCTGTTAAATCCAACTAAAACCTGTTCAAATCCAACTAATACCTGTTCCAATCCATTTAAAACCTGTTAAATCCAACTAAAACCTGAGCAAATCCATCTAACAGCTGTTCAGATGCATTTAAAACCTGTTAAATCCAACTAAAACCTGTTCAAATCCAACTAATACCTGTTCCAATCCAACTAAAACCTGTTAAATCCAACTAAAACTTGAGTAAATCTAACTAGTACCTGTTCCAATCCATTTAAAATATGTTAAATCCAACTAAAACCTGTTCAAATCCAACTAAAACCTGAGCAAATCCAAC
The DNA here is from genome assembly GCA_036850595.1 of Rhyacichthys aspro. Taxonomy (NCBI): domain Eukaryota; kingdom Metazoa; phylum Chordata; class Actinopteri; order Gobiiformes; family Rhyacichthyidae; genus Rhyacichthys; species Rhyacichthys aspro. The sequence goes on from CM072153.1 coordinate 23,105,010, forward strand.
TAGTACCTGTTCCAATCCATTTAAAACCTGTTAAATCCAACTAAAACCTGAGCAAATCCAACTAGTACCTGTTCCAATCCATTTAAAATATGTTAAATCCAACTAAAACCTGTTCAAATCCAACTAAAACCTGAGCAAATCCAACTAATACCTGTTCCAATCCATTTAAAACCTGTTAAATCCAACTAAAACCTGTTCAAATCCAACTAAAACCTGAGCAAATCCAACTAGTACCTGTTCCAATCCATTTAAAACCTGTTAAATCCAACTAAAACTTGAGTAAATCCAACTAACAGCGATTCAAATGCATCTAAAACCTGTTCAAATCCATTTAAAACCTGTTAAATCCAACTAAAACCTCAGCAAATCCAACTAGTACCTGTTCCAATCCATTTAACCCTTCCAGGTCTAAGGGCATTTTTGGGTTTTTTCTCTCGCCTGGTTTTTAAGTGTATTATTGCTTATTAAAATATGTTAAGTCCAACTAAAAACTGTTCAAATCCAACTAAAACTGTTCAAATTCCTCTCAACCTCTTCAAATCCATTTTAAATCTTTTGAATCCAGTTAAAACATGATTAAATATAACTATAACGTGTAAATCGAACTAAAACCTGTTTAAATCCATGTAAAACCTGTTAAAATTCAACTAAAACCTGTTAAAATCTCTCTAAAACCTGTTCAAATCCATTTAAAACCTGTGGAATCCAACTAAAATCTGTTCAAATGCATCTAAAATTTCTTTCCAGCATAATTTCTGTTCCGTTTTCTTACAGAGATCCATGTTGAGTTTGTCTTTTTGCCTTTATTACGTTAAACAGAAAACTACAACTGCTTCTGATCAAACAAACACCGCTGTTTACTGAACCATGTAGAACGTAGTGTGTGTGACTCACAGATGACGTCGATGATGCTGCCGTATCTGTATCTGGTTCCGTACAGAGAGGCCAGGTCTGAGACGGCCCTCTGAGCCAGAGCGTGCTGCAAAAACAAGACGCTTCTGTTAAAGACGTTCTACAGAAATCCTGACGTTCAAAACCTACAAAAGAATAGTTTAAAATCAAATATAACTGGATCATATTCATATAAGACCTTTACAAATCCAACAAAGACCCACTGAAATCCATCTGAAACCCTTTAAAATGTCCCCAAACCTGTATAAATTCAACTGAGAACAGCACATGTTATAAAACCTGTTCAAATCCAACTAAAACCTGTTCAAATCCATCTAAAACCTGTTCAAATCCATCTAAAACCTGTTCAAATCCTACTTAAACCTGTTCAAATCCAACTAAAACCTGTTCAAATCCATCTAAAACCTGTTCAAATCCATCTAAAACCTGTTCAAATCCATCTAAAACCTGTTCAAATCCATCTAAAACCTGTTCAAATCCAACTAAAACCTGTTCAAATCCATCTAAAACCTGTTCAAATCCAACTAAAACCTGTTCAAATCCAACTTAAACCTGTTCAAATCCTACTTAAACATGTTCAAATCTTACGTAAACTTGTTCAAAACCAACTAAAACCTGTTCAAATCCAACTAAAACCTGCCCAAATCCAACCAAAACCTGTTCAAATCCGACTAAAACCTGTTCAAATCCTACTTAAACATGTTCAAATCCAACTAAAACCTGTTCAAATCCAAATAAAACCTGTTCAAATCCATCTAAAACCTGTTCACATCCTACTTAAACATGTTCAGATCCATATAAATCCTGTTCAGATCCACGTAACCCTGGTGGGTCTAGAGTCTGACCAGTTCGGGCTGGTCCTTGACGGGGGTCCGGGTGTAGCCGTAGGGGTACATCAACATCTGGGAGTAAGCGTGGATCGAGATGAACTCCTTAATGTTGCCGTGGCTCTTCACAAAGTCCACGATGGCCTTGACCTCGGACTCGGAGTGAGCTCTGGGTCCACGGAACGTCTCTGAGCAAGGACTGCTGCTGGCCCCGGGTCCTGAGTAGAGAGGG
>CM072153.1:23107080-23147848 GCA_036850595.1 Rhyacichthys aspro
ATGAAAACTGAATTATTCATGAGAAACACAGAACAGATGAAGTTTAACAGTGAAGTGTGACATCTTTGTGAATGAAGTCACGGCTCGTTCTTCCAGACGTTACAGCCACGAGTCAGATAAATGTGAATATGAATATTGCATCAGCTTTTCTCACTGAAGGAGAGTAAAAACCTCTTTTCAACTTTAAGATTAAGTTGTCTTGCCTTCAGTTTGTTATATTTCTGCAGAAAAATGTGCCGTGCAGTTGCTACAGGAGCCTGTTTAATCCATAAAGGTTCAAATTTATTTACCGTATTTCCCGGACTATAGAGCGCACCTAAATATAAGCCGCACCCACTAAAATTTGAAAGAAATATATATTTTGTCACATATAAGCCGAACCGGACTATAAGCCGCCGATATCCAGGCTGAGAAATAAGATATTCCATTATGAGGGGGTGAGGGTGTCAAAATATTACCGTATTTTTCTGTTGTGCGTCTTGGGTTGCATGTGCTAAGAATAAAAACTGGAGCTTTCTTGTTTGTACTGACTACCGCTGCCTCGTTTGTCTCGTTTTTGCACTTCCTGCTAGAGCGCCCCCCTGAGGGCTGAAGAAAAATTCATAGAAAAGCCGCACCTCTGTATAAGACGCATGGTTCAAAGCGTGGGAAAAAAGTAGCGGCTTATAGTCCGGAAAATACGGTATTTATTTTGGCTTTTATGTAGTGTTTTATAAAGAGTTTGTTTAATTTAATTTAATTTAATTTAATTTAATTTAATTTAATTTAATTTAATTTAATTTAATTTAATTTTTATTTTATTTTATTTTATTTTATTCATTTGTTTTGCTCTATTTTACTCACTAAAATAAAGAGAGACAAAGCCGCTCTTGTTTTTCTCTCTCTCTTGATTTTATTTTGTGAAGCTTGAGATGCATTAAACTTTATGAAAAGTGCTGTCTAAATAAAGTTTGACTGATTGTTATCTGCGTATCTCTTCAGTCGGACTAGTTCAGCCTTGTGAGTCCGGACTAGAGCGGACTGGACATGATTTCAGAGTTCCTTCAGACTCGTTTGTGACTCCTCGGTGTGAGTTATTCCTGGTGTTTTTCTCAGACTCCTCTGTGATTTGCTGGTTTCGTGTGGGACGGTCTAAACCGGACCTGTCGCCGAGGCCCGAGCTGTGATTTTAGTGAGAAACTGGCTGTGGTCAGTTCACACCGACATCTCACTGAGTCTGCTCGAACAGCGTTCCCATCATCCATCTGGGCTGAGAGGAAGAGCTAAGAATAAAACCTTCAGCTGAAAGGTGTGAGAATTATTCACACTTTTTCAAAAACATACTTCGACACACATTCAGTTCATAGCATGTTTTATATTTACAAACACATTATTATTATTATTATATAACCCAAGCCTTTAACAGTCTCATATAAAAAAAAATAAAGAATAGCCGCCAAAAATTCAGAAAAAAACATAAAAAAATGCATTGTTTCATTCAAATAATGTTAAAATCTGATGATCATACAAGAAAAAAATTATACCTTAGATTTCATTATATTCAAAAGAATGGATGAATAAATTAATTATATTTTAACCTTAGATTGCAAACATATATTCAGATTGTAACTATAGACATATTTTAATTGAGTCATAATCTTTGTATATTCTTTTATTATTAAGTATTATATCACTCTTGAAAGAAGCCCTGTGTCTTAGAGAGATAGTTTATTTATTTATTTTCAGCTATGTTTTGTTTTCTTCTTTTATTTTTGATTTAAGGAAGGTGTATGATGCGTAATGAACTGTGAAAAACTTGTTTTTGTATATAATGAAAAAAGAAAAAGAAATCAGCAAATTTAAGAAGGAAAAATACAAAAACCCCACAGTGTTTTTAACCCTTTTAAGCTCTCAAACTAAATCTGAAACTAAATCTATAAAAGAGAGGAGCAGAGGATAATCCAGGGTCACACTGAGATGCAACGTCCAAAAATAAACCACAGATTTATAGATAGCAACCTGCTCAAATATTTATGATGTGTTTGAACAGAGTTTACAGTAAAACAGAGAGATTCACCGGAGGATCCTACTCTGGCTTTAGAGACAAAAACAACAGACAAACCTAAGACAAACTGTGTAAAATGTAAATAAAAAATACATTTAATGATTTGCAAATCCTATAAAACCATATTTATTGACAATAGAACATAAACATCAAATCTGGTGTTGAAAGTGACATATTTTTCCATTTCATGACAAATAATGGCTTTTCATGTAATTTGACTCAAAAAAGTAAAGACAGAGGCAACAAAAGGAAGAAAAAAAGAGATTCAAGAGCAATTTTCTGTCCATTAGGTTTAAGACTGGATTTAAAAAGGAGCATTATTGAAAAGCAGAGTCTCTCAGAAGTAAAGATGGGCAGAGGTTCAACAATGTCAGAAAACTTAAAATTGCAAAGACATTGATCCATGTTTCATTTGCTGCACGTTTCTCTATTTTTCTCTTTTTTGAGCTGTTTCTCTGTAAAATAAGACATATTTCCAACAGAATAACCCATTTCCTTGGTTTATTTCCTTGTTCCTTCGTTGTTGACATCAGTGTCGACCAATGGGAGCGCTCCTTTTTACCTGAAGTGAGCTGTGATTGGACAAAATCCTGCTGTGGACTGATCATTCTCATCTATTAAAATCCTTCATTATAAAGACTAGATCACGTCTTAAGGTCTCATTTTTACAATAAACTCTAGGTGATTACACTGAAAAACTAAATACAACAAATAAAAAAATCAGGTAATGAACTTTTAAAGCTGTTTCCTGCAAAAAAGAAGTCTTCTCTGGGACAAAGCTAATTTAAAATGGACAGAAGAACCATCATAAATCCACTTTCTTCTGTCCTTAACCTACATCTGAGTGAATCCACCTCAGTTGTCCCCGTTTGGCCTGGTTTTATCACATTTGTAGTGACTCTTTTAGGCTCTTCTCTCGAGTTAAAGGGTGCAGTGGGCGTCTTACAAAACGCACTGACAGCCAACAGGAAATCTGCCCAGACCCTGTTACGCAACACGTTAGTCATGATCATGATTCACTCTCTCCAGATCTTATTAAACCCACCAACAGTGAACACCGAAGGGCTCTGAGTTTAGATCTGTGAGGGATACTATGAATTTAATAAGTACAACTCTTCTTTGAGGCAACCTTTAAACAATAAGAAGAAGCACAATGGACTCTACCTAATATTTTTTTCTTGGGAAGTAGTTTAAACCCAAATAGTTTATTGTAAAATGATTTATCTCCTGTTTATTCTGAGGGATTGTAATAGATGAGAACCTCTATTCAGGAACAGAAAACCTTGGACAATCACATGCTCCAAAAAGGAGCGCTCCCATTGGTCGACACTTGTCACATGACGTTCCAGGAAGTTGAATAGCTGCAGATAAAGTGTATTTTCAGCTGAATATGTCTTTTAACAGAGAAACAGCTGAAAAAAGAAAAGCATCAACAGAGAAAAGGGAGGCAACATAAAACACAGATAAATACTGTCAATTCAATCACGTAATGTTTAACGAGGAGGAGATAATTGTCGTCCTGACGCTGAAGTCACAGCTAAGCTAACGCTAAACTCTAAACTTCAGTTTGGTCAAATGGATTAGTATTTTGGAGGAAACATTGGCCTGGTTTTATTTTTTATTTTTTGGAGGAGAGTGGAGTCTGAGACGGGGACAAAAAGAAAATGGAGTTTAAAGGCCAGGAGTGCACAAGGAAATTATCGTCTGCAATGCACTCTTCATTTAAATAGAGCTATGAACACTGAGGTTTCCTGTTTATGAACTTATATCTAATCCACTGCTCCTCCATCGTTTTGAGAAAATAACTCTACTCAACATTATTGTACATCCGTCAGAACAGCTCCAAACCTCAAACGCCTCAGACTCAGATCTCTCGTGTTTCCTTCGGAGCGTCTCCTGTTTCTTCACCTGAACTCACCCTTCTCTCACTCTCTCTGCGTCGTTACGTAACCACAGCTGTCACCGAGCCCCTCTCTTTCTGTGAATGGACTCAGACCTGAATGAACCGCTCTCACGTCTCCAATAACAATACATTTTTCCATATTATATGCTTTTATTCTTCCATTTATTATATTGCATCACCTTTTTCTTTGCTCTTTTTTTAACATATATCATTATTTTCCTTCCTTTTTTGTTGCTAGGCAGATTTCACAGCTATAATCTTGCAGCAGCATCTTCTTCTTCTTCTTCTTCTTCTTCTTCTTCTTCTTCTCTCTGCAGTGTCTCTTTCTCAGCTCAGACAGTTTTTTATCATTCGGCACACATTAATCGTCTTATTCTCCGGTTCATCCTGTTCTTAAAGAGACGGAGGTGGAGTCATTGAGAAAACAGAGAGTGAATGAGGATGCAGAGACGAAGGGGGATGGGAATATGACGTCACGTGAAGAAAAAAGCAGGCTGCAGTATGTTCCTGAGTCCTTTTGTGCCCTCAATTATGTTTGGAATCTCACACAAAACCTAAAAGACCTGAAGATATAGGGACTACTTTTTCAGCTCTGGATTAAAATAACAATAATGCAAATCGTCCTGACATTTTTTTTTGCCACTTTATATTTTCTAAGATTAGTTTGATAAAGTTTTGTTGCTCATTTAGTCAATCTATGCCCTTCTTTGAACTCTTTGCAATTTTAATTTTGACTTTTGACCCTCTGAGGCTGTTGTAGTTTGTGGAGAGGAGGTTAAACCAAAGCAGAATAAGGCGAGTGTTAATGGGACCTGGGTCAATTTAAAACTCCTAGAAAGTGATGTTTAAAAACAGAGGGAACCCTAATATTTATATTGTGAAAAAACCTCCAAAGAAGAGCAGTGTTTATTTTGTTAATGACATATTCTTGCGTCCGAAAGTGAGACGAAAACTAAATAAAAATAATTAATGAGAAGAAAAAATCTAAACTCTAAACTCTCGGACTAAATCTATCGACACTTTTATCAATGAATAAAAACTAAAATGAACAGAGACTAAATCCAATGAAAAGGAGACGAGTCGAGAAGAGATCCAATCAGACTCAGGTTTTTGAGCGAAAAGAAAACAGCTTTAAATATAAACTATGTTAACGAACAATTATTGATGTTGTTAAACCTATTCTCCAGGATTCAGTTTGTTAAAAACATTTATTATTCAGTGAAAGCAGACATCTCCTCATTTAATTATTATTGAGATGCTCTTTTATTTCAACAATTTTAAATAAAGATAAAGTTGTGTTTGGAATAACTCGAGTGAAATCTCAGAGAGAGAGTTCAGAGAGAAATTATTGCTGAAAAAAACAGAAAAAATGAAACTTAAAAACTAAAACTTAAAAGGATTGGACTAAATTCTGACTAAAACTACATTAACATTAGCTCTCAATATGAACGCTGGCTCCAGAGCAGCAGAGAGTGTTGTTTCAGATCTGTTCCTGTTCAGAGAGTTCACAGAATAAACACTTAACACGTCGATGTCAATGGGAACTGGGTCACTCAAAGTCCCAGGCCTCGGGACACACTCCACAAATGTCAGGTTCTGTTTCGACCAATCACAGCTCGGCGCGGAACCAGGAAGTGCATCAGCGTTTGGTTTTATCGATCCCTGTTCACCGTTAGACTCAGAGCTCAACAAAAACACACCAGTCTCTGAAAGAAAACATATCTATCACAGAAGAAGGTTGACCCAGAACAATAGCTCTTTAACAGCAGCAGGTTTGTTATAGTTCAGACAAAATATACAGAAATATAGACACGGAGGAGAGTAAGTGTGTTGTCCCAGTGATTAAATGGAGCAAAATAGAACAATGTGAATAACTCAATAAATAAAAATGACAAACATAAACCTCCCACATCCTCAATCCTTAAGACACAGACCAGTTTTATGTAGAGTTTTTCGTTTTTAAATGTTTGTCACAGATCTACAGAGACTACAGAACTGATATTTGGTTGTTTTTAGGCTGAACACAGAAAGTCAAGCGGCCTTTTGTCTTCCTTCTTCCCACAGTTTTCTGAATGAACTTTGTGTCGTAAACCCAGAGCATTACCCGATGATAATCCAGCTCCGTAAAGATCCGTGGGACTGGACCTGAGCTCAGACCGAGACGGGGATTAGACCGGTCTCACACAAACACCGCTCTGTTCATTCACACATAATCTGAGCAGAAGTGGGTGAGTGAATTTAATGCTGACGCAGGACTTTGTCTCCCCCTCGCAGCCTGGACCTGTTCAGTCAGGGTTCAGATAAACTCGAAAACACACAAATAAAAACCCCAAATACAGCAGAATAACACTTGAACTTGAATAGGAACGGTTTTACAGTTTTATTGACTCTTTCAATGTTGTGCTCCTCCTTCGTGAAGTGAGTTCCATTCCCCAAAAAGCATCTCCAGCCATAAGTTCACACCTTTGTGCAGGTCCCAAGCCCGGATAATTGAATAGGGCTGCTTCAGAAGAGCATCTGAAGACTAAACATGAGAACCACTAAATGAATCTCTGGAGCTTTTTCTGAAGAGAGCAGCCAAAAGAAATAGTTGTATTTTCCCTTTTATTGATAAATTAGCATTAGCATTCTTAGCTAAAGCTAAAGACTGTGCATAAACAAGATGGTTTTGACAAAAGAGACTGTTTTATTTATTGGAACAGTTAGTGCTACATTAGCAAAAGGCTATGAGCTAAAAGTCGCTAAATTCTTTTCATCCATGTTTCCTCCTCTTGCTTCCTCTCCTAACATCTAAGTCCACTGAGGAGACACAGAGGAGACACAGAGGAGACACTGAGGAGACACTGAGGAGACACTGAGGAGACACTGAGGGGACACAGAGGAGACACTGAGGGGACACAGAGGAGACAATGAGGAGACACTGAGGAGACACTGAGGAGACACAGAGGAGACACAGAGGAGACACTGAGGGGACACAGAGGAGACACTGAGGAGACACTGAGGAGACACAGAGGAGACACTGAGGAGACACAGAGGAGACACTGAGGAGACACTGAGGAGACACTGAGGAGACACAGAGGAGACACAGAGGGGACACAGAGGAGACACTGAGGAGACACTGAGGGGACACAGAGGAGACACAGAGGAGACACAGAGGAGATATTGAGGAGACACAGAGGAGACACTGAGGAGACACTGAGGAGACACTGAGGGGACACAGAGGAGACACAGAGGGGACACAGAGGAGACACTGAGGGGACACAGAGGAGACACTGAGGAGACACTGAGGGGACACAGAGGAGACACAGAGGAGACACTAAGAAGACTTTTGATCAAAATATTTTGGTAATATTGATATCATTTTATGTTAATAGACAGTCGTTCAAAAAATAAAAAGTCTCCAATATCTTTTCATTTAATAAGATCAGCCTCTGGTCTCTCTCTGATCTTTACTTGAGTGAAAAATTAAATATGTTCCTTTAAAACAATGTTGACACCAAAAACAGTAACAAAAAGAACCTTTCTCCTGAGTGACAAAATAAATGTTGTGTGTTTAGTTTTTTCTTATGTTACAGTAAAGAGTAAAATGAATGATGAATGTTGTAATCGGATCATAAATAATATAATAAACAAAATTATAATCTGCAAAGAAAGAAAAGAAATTGAACTGAAATTTCAAACGAGGATGGAAGCTCATGAAGTAGAAGAAGTAAACTGTGAATGAGTTGTTGCTGTGAGTTTTTGGGCGAGTCTGCAGCGCCATCTGGTGGATCACACTGGAAACACTGGTTTAGGGTTTTCCACTTTTTTGAGTTTTTCTTTTTTAATTTGGAGTGATTTTCAGTTTTCAGTGCAGCACAAAGAGCTCACCCTTGGATCTGTTTTGAGTTAAATTAAAGATTGTTATTATTCAGATTAAAGCGTTGGACCATTAGAAACCTTTGTGTTGTTGTTGTTGTTGTGACTTCAGGTAAACTTCTCTTCTGGAACGTCCCGTTTGTGTCACGAGAGTCGAGTGAGAGGCGTCACGCTGGTTTCAGGTGATTTCAATGATTTCTCTGGTGTCTTTGTTTTTTGTTCTTTTACGTGTGACGCTCCAATTAGAATAAACTCAAGAGAAACGAGCTGCAGGTGGAAAGGAAAAAAAACTGCTGAGCACAAAGTAATAAAGTTAGTGAGTAAAAATACAATGAGCATTAAGTTTCACTCATTATTGTTAAACTAGACACTGAAGTGGACCCAATAAGTATAAGATTGTCAGGAACGAGCTGCAAAAACTCAACAATCAGGTCAACAAAGCCAAGTTGGTTTAGCGCAGAATGAAACAAAGGTCTGGCAGGGTCAATTCTGTCTTTACTCATTCAGGTTGAGTTGAGTTGAATGTAGTTTTCTTTGTGTTAATAAATCTCCAGCCTCAGCTCCACAGAAAAACCCAGGCTTGGTCTTACTTCAGGATCAAACTGATCCAGACCGAGGTTGTTAGAGTTTATCAAACCAGGAATAAACTCCCTGCTCAGGTTCTGATCCACCAGTGGTGGTCCGTCAAGGCCCTCTCTGCTGGCCTAAACATGCTCAGAAAAGTACATTTATTTTATTTTCATAAATATGTAAACAAAATTATTCTCGTTCTCTTTATTTATTATATCCACTTAGTTGAGTGGCTTCCAATGTTGTTTATTATGGTAGAGTTTTTATCCAGTTATATTTCAGCTTGTGTTGAGACCTTCAGAACCAACAGAGCAGACCCTGTCCACTGTAAGTGAACGGACACAGTCAATAACCAATCAGATCTGGATTCTGCAGACCAGGACCAGCTAGAAGGTCTTACGTTGAGCTGGCCGTGTACGTGTCCTGTGATTGGTGCAGCTGACGCTGTAATGGACTGTATATATGTTACCATGACAACAGGAAGCGCAAAAATGCTACGAGATTTCTTTTTGGTTAATTATGGTTAATAATTGCACAGTCATTTTATAGTAATGTGTAACATGGCTTTATAGCTTAAAGTGTTTATTTTATTGGTAAAATTAACTGTGCTTAATAAGAATTTATACTTTTTATGAGTCACGTGATCTCGCGAACCGGAAGTCTATTTGAGCAGTAGCGGGAGATAAAAGACACGAGAGAAGTCAGAGAAATACCAAAAACAGTGATAAAGACTGAAATATCTGCCTACGAAATCATTCTACTACTGGTCAAACAGGCGCACACGGTAAAGTTTATTTGTAACGCTGTTAGAGCCTTGTTACAATGGAAATGTGTGATTTATGTGACTTTGAAACATCGTATTTGTCTTTATTTTAGTTTTCACGGTGTCCCACGGTGTCCCACGGTATCCCACGGTGTACTAAGGTGTTTCACGACGGCTAGCAGCTAGCCTGGAAAGGAAAAGGGTTTGTCCGTCATTTCCAGACGAACTATGAGTGGTACGTGACTGAAGGCCTCAGCCCGCCACAATCCCACAATCCCAATTATTCCATTTGCCAGCAAGTATTATTTTGATATAGTTTGGTTTTATTATCTATATGTTTATTTAATTTGATCTTTATTCATGTGTGTCTCCTTTTTCTGTTCACACTCGTCATGTGATCGAGGTCACATGACTCAGGCCTGTAATAAACTGTAAAAAGAAACCCCGAGTATTAGCACTTGGCCATAACATGTTATCGTCCTGTTCTTCTAAAATTCATTGTTGGTGACACGAGAAAACTCCTAAATACTTTTCGAGCTACGTTTTCTCTTAGTTCGCCTTAAAAAGTGGAAAAAATGCCGCACTGCGCTGCTTTTGGTTTCAATTTCCAGCCAAAAAGTAAAAAAAAAACCCCAATAAGTTTAGCTTTAGTTTAGTATTTTAAAGGCGTGTGGAGTTCATAAAGACCTGTGTTTGTGTTTTCTTGTCGACCACAGCTGCTAAAGGAGCTAAAATGTGCTGCTGGTTATAAACATGGACTGAAATCAAACAATTTTCTCACATAAATCAACTAAACGCCACAGATTGATGAGTGTAAACTGAGAGAAACAAACTCAGGTGAGAGATATGACGATAATCTGACCATGTTTTATTGTGTATTCAAATCAAATCTTAAATTCCTGATGCTTTTTGAAAGAAGGGAGCTTTTTTTGACAAAGGAAGTCTAAATTAAGCGTCTAAAACTTAATTAGGGCCAGAGATGGAAACCTTAAGTCAGAGGTCACTAGGGTTAAATGTCCCTGATGCTCTGGATGTGTCAGTGAAGGCAGCACATGGCTGAAGCCGATCACAGACGATAATCGATGTGTTCGGTTTGATGAGGCGTGGATTCTTGTGACACACAACAATAGCTCTTCACATGAGCCCGACCTGAGCCTCACAAAGAAAATTAACCCGATCAAACGAAGCTTAACGATAAGGTTTGGCTCAAAGACGTCACAGAGAGTTTGATCTGATCCTTCGCTCGTAGTTTCTTCTGCAGCAGGTGGTTAAGAAATCTGACCTTCTATGAGATCCTTGAGTCAATAATACTTTAAAACCAGTTCCATATTTGACAGTAACAGGGTCATGACGTGAGCGCTGACTGGAGATGGTGAAAAGAGGCCAATATAAAACAAATGACAATAGTAGTAGTAGAATGACAGTAAATAAACACATAATACATCAGAGGGCTTAAAAACGATTAAATGTTGGAATTACGATATATTAAAGTGATCGTGTCAAGAAGGGAATCAGAAAATTGCTGCTCGTCGCTTAGACATCCATCCATTCAGTGCTGTGAAAAAGTATTTGCCCCCGTCCTGATTTCTTATTTTTTTGCACATTTGTGACACTTAAATGTTTCAGATCAAACAAATGTAAATATTAGACAAAGATAACTCAAGGAAACACAAAATACAGTTTTTAAGTGATGCTTTATTTATTAAGGGAGAAAACCTAGCCCTATGTGAGAAAGTAATTGCCCCCTAAACCTAATAACTGATTGTGCCTCAGCAATAACTGCATCTCTGTGGAAATATCTGGCCCACTCTTTACAGAACTGTTTTAATTCAGACACACTGGAGGTTTCTTGAGCATGAACTTCTTTTTAAAGTCATGCCACAGCATCTCAATCAGATTCAAGTCCAGACTGAGACTAGTCCAGTCCTAAACCTTCATTTAGTTTATTTGAACCATTCAGAGGTGGACTGGTGTGTTCTGGATCATTGTCTTCAGCTCGAGTCATGAACTGATGGAGGACATTCTCCTTCAGGATTATTTGGTCCAGAGCAGGATTCATGGTTCCATCGATCACAGTGAGTCGTCCAGGTCCAGAACATCACACTACCACCACCATATTTGCTGCCGGGATGATAGCTTTTTTCCCGTAATAAATAAATCTGAAACAGTTAAGTGTGACAAATGCAAAATAAATAAAGAAAAAAAAAAGACTGGTTGTAGATGGGGGCAATTACTTTTTCACAGCTCAGTATATACATTTTCTTCTCATATTATCTTTATTAACCTAAGAAAAACAGTGGCTGAAATCAAAAGAAACCACTCCTTGTTTCCACATGTTTTGGTTGGATTTTAATAGGTTTTAGTTGGATTTGAACAGTTTTTAGTTGGATTTGAAGAGGTTTTAGTTGGATTTGAACAGTTTTTAGTTGGATTTGAACAGTTTTTAGTTGGATTTGAACAGTTTTTAGTTGTATTTGAACAGTTTTTAGTTGGATTTGAAGAGGTTTTAGTTGGATTTGAACAGTTTTTAGATGGCTTTGGACAGGTTTTAGTTGGATTTGAACAGTTTTTAGATGGCTTTGGACAGGTTTTAGTTAGATTTGAATAGGTTTTAGTTGGATTTGAAGAGGTTTTAGTTAGATTTGAACAGGTTGGTTGTAGATGGGGGCAATTACTTTTTCACAGCCCAGTATATACATTTTCTTCTCATATATCTTTTATTAATCTAAGAAAAACAGTGTCTGAAATCAAAAGAAACCACTCCTTGTTTCCTCGTGTTCCCTGGTGTTTCTCTCCGATCCGAGTCACTCCTCTCGTCTCCACATGTCGTCTTTAATTCTCTCGTTTCTTTCTTCGTCCACGTCCCGTTCACAAAGACCCCCAGGAGCCGCCTTCTCAGTTTCTCGAGACCATTTTAACCATCGCAGTAAAGCTTTCCGCAGCTGTGAGTTTGTTTGTGAGCGTGACATTTACATTTTTAACTTCTCAAATCATTATTTTAACCAACACCGCAGAAGAATCACCGCTTATTTCATGAAAAGTAGTTTAGAAACAAGTGTCCCTCTGAGTTTTCTTTGCTTTTAGTTTGGTTTTACGAGGCCACACTGAGATTGATGCTGTGGAAACTCTCTAACCCAGGTGTTTAAATGGATCGGTTACGCTACAACTCGGACTGAAAAGCCTCTTTGTAAATCAGCTGTTCTCCATGTTGTAAGGACTCTTTCAACACCAAAAACTCAGACATAAATCTGTATCTTTCTTTAGTTTGGTTCAATGAAATTATTGTCTAAATGTTTGGCTATCTTTCAAGGATTAAAGAAAGAAAGTTGAGAAGGTTTTTCCCAGATGTTTGATGTAAAAAGAGGTGCACATCACACAGGAAATATTATTATTGTCTAAATCCATCCTGTACAACAAATTAAAACTATGGAGGTCCCAAAAACAAGCTCGAATAAATGCTACACTGCCCAGATTTTCTTTTTTTGTCCCTTTCTCAGACTCCACTCTCCTCCAAAATCAGTCTAGGGACCTCTCCTGCTTCTCTTTTATTAAAAAAAAAAAACAGACCAGTTTTTCCTCCAAAATACTAATCCATTTGACCAAACTGAAGTTTAGAGTTTAGCGTTAGCTTAGCTGTGACTTCAGCGTCAGGACGACAATTATCTCCTCCTCGTTAAACATTACGTGATTGAATTGACAGTATTTATCTGTGTTTTACGTTGCCTCCCTTTTCTCTGTTGATGCTTTTCTTTTTTCAGCTGTTTCTCTGTTAAAAGACATATTCAGCTGAAAATACACTTTATCTGCAGCTATTAAACTTCCTGGAACGTCATGTGACACGTGTCGACCAATGGGAGCGCTCCTTTTTGGAGCATGTGATTGTCCAAGGTTTTCTGTTCCTGAATAGAGGTTCTCATTTATTACAATCCCTCAGAATAAACAGCAGAAGGATCATAAAGAAAAATATGTTGAAATTAGGTATAAAATGCAAAAAGTCAGTGTTTTGATTTTCAGTTTGTCTCATTTGAGGATTCTTTATCACCAAAGCCTGGTCCAGATGAAAGTGACTGTATTTCTCTCACAGTGAAGTCAGTTGTCACTACGTCGTGCTTGAGCGTCTCTCGTGACATAAACTGTACATAAACTGTGGATAAAAGCCCTGCAGAATCCCCAATGGGACGGTCCTGGCAGCGCGACATACAGAACATACTGATCAGACTCACTGTGAAGGGCTTAATGTGAGAGGAACGTGAGACTAGAGCCGACTGAAGTTATGTTTTAGAGACAAACTCAGAACTGATCCAGACTGATCCAAACTCTAACTCAGACACTTGTTACTGGTTTATTTTTTCTTTGGTGATTTTATTCTTTTTCTACAAATACAGGTTTTAGTTGGATTTGAACAGATTTTAGTCAGATTTGAACATGTTGTAGTTGGATTTGAACAGGTTTTAGTTGGATTTGAAGAGGTTTTAGTTGGATTTGAAGAGGTTTTAGTCAGATTTGGACAGGTTTTAGTTGGATTTGAATAGGTTTTAGTCAGATTTGAACAGTTTTTAGAAGGATTTAAATGGGTTTTAGATGGATTTAAATGGGTTTTCGAAGGATTTAAATGGGTTTTCGAAGGATTTAAATGGGTTTTAGATGGATTTAAATGGGTTTTAGATGGATTTAAATGGGTTTTAGAAGGATTTAAATGGGTTTTAGAAGGATTTAAATGGGTTTTAGATGGATTTAAATGGGTTTTAGAAGGATTTAAATGGGTTTTAGAAGGATTTAAGTGGGTTTTAGATGGATTTAAATGGGTTTTAGATGGATTTAAATGGGTTTTAGATGGATTTAAATGGGTTTTAGAAGGAGGTTTCAGTAGTTTATTTAAATATTGTATTTTGAACATGTTAATACTGTGTGAGAGTTACTTAAACTACTTAAGTCTCCTTTAAAATAAATTATATATTCAAACATATAAATATATAGCTTAAAAAACAAACAGAAATAATAAATGAGATAAGTAAACAGAAAATAATTAATAATAATAATAATTTTTTCTCAATTACACATGTTTTCTGATCAAAATAGAAATTGAAAATTTGATAAATTGCACAGCCCTAATGAATATAAAAATACAATTCAAAGGCTTGTTTCGAGGATGAGGTCTTGTTCTATCAATTCCAGATTAATCTGATTTAAAATCTTTGAGTCTGTTTCTGTGAAGTGTCATAAGTGCAATAAGTCTCAGGGTTCTCTTCATTTATTTTGGCCTTGCCCAGTTCTACAAACACACAATAATAACACTTGACTAAATGAGTCCTTTCAGAAACACAGTTGAAGGTTCAATATACAACCCTATGTGATATGAGTTGACCTCTGACCTGGTTTGGCTCTGGAGCTTTTGTGAATGAGGTCCCTCTGTTTAGTGTGGTCCCTGAAGGCAGCGTGACTCAGGTGTGAATGGATTTCACGTTGGTTTGGTTCAGGACTGATGTGTGATCTTCTGATCAAGACAGAATTACCTGAAGCTGCTCTTTTCAAACTCGTGTCCTCATTTAAACCAGAAATAAGTGTCGCTCTGCCTTTCTTCCTCTAAATAAATATGTCTCAGCTCTCTCATTTCTCTGGAGTTTATCCTTTGAAACTAAAAAGTTCCACCTGTGTGCATGTTTGTTCCATTGACAATCCAGTACATAACTGCAGGGTGTAAGATGCTGGCAGAGAAAGCATCATGGAACGTCACTAAGTGGCTGGTACAGAGTACAGGAACATCAGAGTATGGACTGGAAACACCGAGGTCAAAGTGGAAACACCTCTGAAGGTGGAAGAGAACGAGCCAAGATCCTGTGGGACTTCCAGATCCAGACTGATAAGATGGTAATGGAGAACCAACAGGACATTGTGGTGGTGGACAAACAACAGAGGAAAGCCGTTGTGGTTGACGTAGCAAAACCAAGTGATGACATCAGGAAAAATGAACATGAGAAACTAGAGAGATACCAGGGCCTCAAAGAAGAGCTTGAGAAAGCCTGGACAGTGAAGGCATCAGTGGTACCCATCGTCATCGGGGCACTCGGGGCAGTAACCCCCAAACTGGAGGAGTGGCTAAAGCAGATCCCAGGAAACACATCATCTCAGTCCAGAAGAGAGCAGATCTAGGACCAGCTAAGATCCTGCACAGAACCCTCAAGCTCCCAGGACTCTGGAAGAGGACCCGCGGAGGGGGAGACCACCCGCGGAGGGGGAGATGGGATTTTATTTTATTTTATTTTTTTAAAAACAGGACCCAGGAGAAATTTATTAAAGGCTTTGCACAAAAAAATTAAATTGATCATATACAATATTTTTTTTAAATCCCGGAGACAGAGAGACTTAAACACAGAGACATTGTTAAAACTGACATTCAAGGAGTTAAAATTTATTAAGTGAACTGAATAATGACATTCATAAAACACACTGAACAAAAAGTATATGTTGACACATAATACTTTAATGATAATGTCAAAGGGACTCAGAGCAGTGCTTATAAACGACTTTGCACATAAAAGCAATAAAAAAAAATATCACAATCAGTTTTGCTGACTATTTTTGACTCAGATAATATCCACAACAGAATCCAATGTGCAAATACGGCATGGAAAAAAAATCTACTTTTTGTGTGTGTTTTTTTAAACTTACTTTAATCACTAAAATTGGCATTTGAGAGGTTAAAAATTCAGAAAATTCCTAAATATTTGTGATGTATAATGAGGAATGAAGTTAATAACGACATTCATTAAAATAATTGAGGACACAATATTTCTTTGGCAATCTTTAAAACAGCTTTTGTGTTGAAGGGACTCGAGGGTTAAAGTCGGCTCAAAAATCCAAATGACATCCTTTTAAAACTTGGATAATATTCAAACTGAGCCAGAGGGGTCTCCTGAGTCTAAAATCCCATGGTTTATCCTCAGACCAACTCTTCTGGAGCGACAAGAGCGTATTAATGTCTGCGTCCAATCGAAGCTGCACGTGACAAATGTAGATCTTGTTATTGGACCGTCCCACAGCAGCTGCCACCACATGACCCCAGCCCGGTCCTAAAGCCTGCGACAGCACCTCCACAGATCATTACTCACAGTTCACAGCTCTTATTCACCTCTCAGGTCTGTATCCTACACTCTCTGCTTCACTTTTGAGTTGAAAACCAAAAATGCAGCTGACGACGGAGGAGAAGATCGAGCTGGGACTGAAGGAGCAGGGCACGGTCAACCACGCTTTCACCGTGAGTTCACTTCCTTCATTTCTCTTTAAAATTAAACAATAAAAACTTCTGGAACAGGTTTGCAAAAGAAAACAGCGGGTACTTTTTGAAATGAAGGTAAAATGAGGCGTAAAGCTGTGTTAATGAGTGGAGTTTACTGTAAAAGCTGGAAATAAGTCGCTGAGGAATGTGGCATTTGTTCCACAAATAACGTTACAAAAGGATTGATTAGAAGGTTACAAGGAAAATATGTGAGAAAAATCAGTGGAAGGCAGTAAAATGTCTGAGTTCTGTGTGATTTCAAAACATTTGGATCATTTTTTTTAACCAGGATCATAAAAGACAAGTGTAGTAAATATAATAAGAGGCTTTAAATGAGAGTTTATAACATTGTTTACTGTTATCTTTTGGTAAAACGACTCATAAATGACCCTAATGTTAATCATTGTAAGAGTTTATATATTCCAACATTAGCATAACACCATTAGCTTTAAATCATGAGCATAAATATATTGTAATAACATGTTAAACTGTGCTGTATAAAAACATTAAGCATGTTCTGTAATGTTCCTGTTATGTTCCAGGTTGTATTTAGGTAATACTAAAGTAAACATGGCTAATTATCAAGTCATTTTTATAGAATTACTGATATTTATTGCTTGATACAACCATGTAACCAGTTTTATTATTATTACCAATTTATTCACATCTTAATTTAATGCTATTACTGAGATGTAATATAAAAATGTAGCGTGTTTTCTGCATAATTTGTCCATTTTTCGGCTGCAATTAGTTTACAACTAATGGTTAATGAATACTGTACGTCTGAAGAGCAGATTTAAATGTAATAAAAGTGAATATATGCTTCTATTTGTGCAGCTAGAGACACATATTCAGCAGAGAACCGTTGTGAGCGTCGTTTATAAGGTTTCTTTTTTGTCTTTGTGCACATTTGGAAGCAGGATAAAATAAAATAATAAAAAACTACTGCTCTGATTTATGGGTTTGTGTTGGAGCTGGCTTTGGTAAGATTCTAAAAGATGATCAAAAATGGAGCTTTATGAACACCATTGTAGTCTTTTTATTGTTTTCTGTTCAGTTTAGATCACGTTAAAGTTCTGAAGACTGGACATAGACACAGGAATCTTTGGTTATTCTTTGTGTTAATGGTGTTTTATTGTGATTTATTCATTATTTTACCAGAACGTTGCTATAACTCTTTGTTTTTTTAAGATGCAGTTTTGACTGAAATTTACACAGTACTTATTTAAGTGCTGCACTAATTATACTTCATATTTTGAAATTGCTGTTTAAAATTATGTGTATTTTTAGTGTTTTGCTGTTTATTTAATGATCTTGGATTATGTCCTTTGTCATTTGTGGAAGTTCTTTGTCATTTTTACTCTTGTCTCTCTCAGACTTTAAGACAAATCATGAACAGAACAGCTTTATTTGTCCATTTCATTCTTTATTTATTAAAACTCTTCATTTAAAAGTCTCTAAACACTAACTTCTCAATGAGTTTACACTAAAACTGGACTTGGACTGTTTGGATTTTGTCATTCTTTCTTTCTTTTTAAGTCTCAGACACTGCTCTTGTCTTGTTTCCATTTTTAAAAGTCTGGTCTTGGTCTTTATTCCAACGTGAGTCAATGAATCAGAGAGCGGCGTTTAAGATTTAACCGAGAGGAACTCCTAACCCTGCTTCTCAGAAAAGGACCAATCATGTACTTCTGTAAATTCTGAAGCAGTTGAACGTCGTGAGGCTCAGAAATGCCTCCTCGCTGTTCTCGAGTGTTGTCGTTGAAGAGAGCAGCAGCAGGTCTGACCTCAGAGAACCGGACACAGCTGGAACAAAGACCACGGGTCCACAATAAACACACAGCTGGTCTCAGAGTCAGAGCAGGATCCACACGATTCACAATCTGAGACAAATCAGCTGGTTCTGGAGGAGGTCTGGTTCTGGAGGAGGTCTGGTCCTGGAGGAGGTCTGGTTCTGGAGAAGGTCTGGTTCAGGAGAAGGTCTGGTTCTGGAGGAGGTCTGGTTCTGGAGGAGGTCTGGTTCTGGAGGAGGTCTGGTTCTAGAGGAGGTCTGGTTCTGGTGAAGGTCTGGTTCTGGAGGAGGTCTGGTTCTGGAGGAGGTCTGGTTCTAGAGGAGGTCTGGTTCTGGAGGAGGTCTGGTTCTAGAGGAGGTCTGGTTCTGGAGAAGGTCTGGTTCTGGAGGAGGTCTGGTTCTAGAGGAGGTCTGGTTCTGGAGGAGGTCTGGTTCTAGAGGAGGTCTGGTTCTGGAGGAGGTCTGGTTCTAGAGGAGGTCTGGTTCTAGAGGAGGTCTGGTTCTGGAGGAGGTCTGGTTCTAGAGGAGGTCTGGTTCTGGAGAAGGTCTGGTTCTGGAGGAGGTCTGGTTCTAGAGGAGGTCTGGTTCTGGAGGAGGTCTGGTTCTGGAGGAGGTCTGGTTCTAGAGGAGGTCTGGTTCTGGAGGAGGTCTGGTTCTGGAGGAGGTCTGGTTCTGGAGGAGGTCTGGTTCTAGAGGAGGTCTGGTTCTGGAGGAGGTCTGGTTCTGGAGGAGGTCTGGTTCTAGAGGAGGTCTGGTTCTAGAGGAGGTCTGGTTCTGGAGAAGGTCTGGTTGTGAAGAAGGTCAGATTTTAGTTTGTGATGTAGTTTTTAACACAAAACCAGAACAGATCCATTGTGACTAAACTGATTATGTTGATTTTTTTTAAATCCATCTAAAACCTGTTCAAATGCAACAAAAACATGTTCAAATCCAACTAAAACCTGTTCAAATCCAACTAAAACATGTCCAAATCCAACTAAAACCTGTTCAGATCCAACTTAAAATGTTCAAATCCAACTAAAACATGTCCAAATCCAACTAAAACCTGTTCAAATCCAACTAAAACATGTCCAAATCCAACTAAAACCTGTTCAAATCCAACTAAAACATGTCCAAATCCAACTAAAACCTGTTCAAATCCAACTAAAACATGTCCAAATCCAACTAAAACCTGTTCAAATCCAACTAAAACATGTCCAAATCCAACTAAAACCTGTCCAAATCCAACTAAAACCTGTTCAAACAGTTCAAATTCCAATATAAAATTGTGACTTTACTGAATTCGTGCCTCTTTGCCTCAGTTTAAACTCCAACAGTTAAGTTTTTAAAGCAGAGAATTTTCAGTGTTTAGTTTGTTGTAGAAATGTGCTGTGGCCATAGAAAGTCTTTTATTTTGATAACATTTGCCACTAGTTCGAGTTTAGTTTAGTAATTTAGTTTAATTTCGCGTTCGTATCACTTCAGAGTGAATATTATGAGCTTATCGTTGATATAGACTCTCACTAACATCAGAAATAAAAATAATCTGCTTGGTTTTTCATTCTTCTGTGGGTTTTTATGGAAGTTTACGTCCGAAAAGTTGTATTACTGCCACTTGCTGGATTTAAATGATCATATAATTTAGTTCTAGTCGTACTTTTATTGGAGTTGTTTAGTAAAGAATGCATTTTGATTCGTCGATGTCTGACTTCTGCTTCAACGAAATGGTTCTTTTATCCGAGTGGACTCACAGGAACCTAACAAATAGACATAATCCTCTGTTTCCTGGTGTTGTCTGTAGATGATCTGAGTCTGGAAGAAGGCCAGGTCCATTTATGGTTTTAGATTTCAGACGACAACAAAGCAGCTTCAGTGAAAACAACTCTTGTCTTCTTTGTGGGTCATTACAGAAGAATCCATTTCAACCACTGACCTGCTTCTGTCAGAGTCTGGAAAAATAATGATTAAGAAGTAAAGTAGAGCAGAGGTTAAAATTTAAAAGGTCAATCTCATGAAAACAAACCTAGTTTTCAGTCAGAGCTTTTACCCTTTTTAAGTAACATATAGTAATCGTTATTAAGTAATCGTTGTTTTGTGCAGCTTTGATTTTGTGATACAAGAATATAACTTGAACTCCTGTTAGAATAAGCTTTAACTGTTGATATGTGCTGCTTTTCTGCTCCATAATCCTCACATCCTTCTGTTTCTTTAACTACGTCTTGTGTTTTTTGATTTGACGAACAACACGGAGCAGTTTTGGTTTGTTTATGGTTTACTTTCTGTCCATTTCCCCCCCAAAAAAGAAATGGAAAGTTAAAAAAAAAGTGAATAAACTAAAATGAACACTTAAATAAGACTGTGATGTGTAGCTGCTGTTAGTGAACTGACGGTAAAGGCGGGTTTTGGGATAAATCCAGTCACATTCAGGTATTTATTTCTGAGACAAAAAATGGGCTGTTGTGATGAACCCAGAAGGACTCGGGGTATTTTCTTTTAAATGCAGCTTTCTTTTTGCTGAGAGTCTTCTATCTTTCATCATTAGGCCTCTTCCTCCTTTTATTAAAAAACTCTCCAGCAATAACTGTTTGTTTTTTTGGCTTTTCAAAATAAAACACCTGGAAGTTTGGATCATGAAAAATCAAATTCAGAGGTTTATTTTTCTATATTTTAAAACCACACAAATACGTGACATTTAAGAGATCAGTGCACATTAATACAACCAGCTGTAATGACGTTCTGAGAGTATTTGTCCTAAATCCAGACTCAGGACTCGTCCCGTGAGCCGATCCGTTCTGTGCGAGGCGCCCGGCTCAAACACGCGTGTATAAATAAAACATGTGGAGACAGAAAAAGGACGTACAGACGACCCGGGGACAGCACGCGGTTCACTCAACGCTCCGATAAAACTGAGCGGATCATACGCTTTCACAGTCACCAGATCACAACCAATGCACATTAGTTCATTCAAGGCCCTTTTACTCACTGTACATACGAGAATTAACTCAAGAATGTGGAAAAATCAGCCGTGGAGACATTATCTTACACCCAACGCTGTCTAAACCTGGCCTTTTGGACTTTTTAATGTTTTACGGAATAATCAGAAGGAAACCGGGCTGTTTCTGAGTAATTTAACAACTCTCACAAACAGTAACTCTTCATTATCATCTCATTTAAAGTTGCATTCACACGTTTCACAGAAGCACAGCCACAATATTCATTTAATTACTACACTTTTAATGTAAACTCACCGTAATCTGGAGGAGACAGTGTGTTCTTTATGTCCAGTCTACTCCTTAATCTCATTTCAGTCGCTGTTACGGCAGAAAACCCCGCTTCACGAAGATCAGCAGTGTTTTTAGTGAGTATTTAGTGCGTTTAGCCTCGAGTTTAATCCAGAATGTTGTGAGATTTGATGCTTTTAATGGCCTCTGTCTTTTATGTTTGTTGTTTATCTTTTAATGTAGGGATTTTGTTGGTTTTTGTGGAGAAGCAGTTTTGAAAGAGAGGGTTTGGGGCTCGTGTATCGCCTGTTGCTGCCATGAATGTCATTTAAGCAGGACTCGTGGTATTTTTAATTTTAAATGCAGCTTTCTTTTTGTCGTCACTCTCTTTATCAGGTTTCTCCATCTGATCAAACTCTCCAGAGATAATTTTTTTTGCTCATTTTAGGCTGAACTGAGTGATTAAAGTAGGAAAGAGGCTCTGGTGGAAGTTTTCAAACATAAAAATGAAATAAAAATAAAATAAAATACTAAAAAATGTTTATTTTTCTGTGTGCCGATAGAAAAAGATCCCCAGACTGACCTTGACACTTGAGTAAATCTAGCTTTATGCGTCATAATGTGTTAAAATACAATCAAGTACAGACTATTTTTACCTCGAGACACATTTTTCTAACAGGATTTGTGTCAGTTTTTGTTAAAATTAGACATTATCATCCATTTGTGCTTGGGTCAGGCTCAAACCGGGACTGAACCAAGACCCGGGACTGAGAGATAAACCAGGACTAAACCAGGATTTAAACCAGACTCTTCGATCCATCTCTAGTGGCTCTGGTCTGGACTCGCTCTGATTCCCACGAGGTCAGGCCCGAGCTCCTGAAGCGTGTCTTTTCTGAAGCACAACGCTGCACATGACGCTTTACGGATCACACTGCTCTGATTCAGACTCCAAACTCTTTCGTGAACTTTATGAACCGACAGGATTAGATTAGATTAGATCAGGGTTTATCTTAAATTTCACTAAGATTTGAATAAAAACTTTAAACTGAGAATTACAAACTACATTTTAAACAGTGATGTAGGTGGAACTTTAGAGTTAGAGGTGTGTCTTTAGTGAAGGGCTGTATGTGGCTGAGCTCCTGTAGGGGGCGCTGCACTGAGCTGTAGATCTGATAAAGTAAGGATTATTAAAGTTTGTTTGTTTGTATATTGATAAATCACCAGTAATTCTCCTTTTAACTCAAAAGACAAAGGTGTTCTTGCAGAATTTCAGTGGTTTTAACAGTAATTAAATAATAGTTTACTTTAGTTTATTGTCACTTCCAACAGACACAGTAACACAACTCTACTTAGCTTTAAATTAAGACTTAAAGTACTATTATTTTGTTCTGGGACATTTTCTCCTCGACTAAAGTTTTAACATTTTCATTTAAATATCTGATCCACTAAAGCAGTGGTGTCAAACTCAAAATGGTGCAGCAATAGTTTTTAGGATCCTTTCAGAGGCCAAAGATGGTCACATTTGGAGGCTTTATTAAATGTTTTATGTGAGATTTCATCTTTACAGAGTCTTTACAAAAGTTATCTTTGGTTTGAACAGGTTTTAGATGGTTTAAAATAGGTTTTAGATGGATTTGAACTTATATTAGTTGGATTTTAACAGGTTTTAGTTGGATTTGAACATATTTTAGTTGAATTTTAACAGGTTTTAGTTGGTTCTGAACAGGTTTTAGATGGATTTAAACATTTTTCACTACAAAGATAAATAAAATATGTTCAAATCAGACTAAAACCTGTTCAAGTTCAACTAAAATCTTTTCAAATCAGACAAAAACCTGTTTAAAACCATAAAAAAACACTTTTCAAATCCAACTAAAGCCAGTTTCCATAAAAGAAGGAAATCAACGTTAAAGATAACTTTTGTAAGACTCAAATGAAGATAAAATCATTCAAACTTTAATAAAAGCTTCCAAACATCACTATCTTTGGCCCCTGAAAGGTTCCTTATTAACTCTCGTGGCCCGTCACCGTTTTGAGATCGACTCATTTAATACATCACATATTTGAAAGAAAATGCTTGTGATTCATAATGTTGAGTACGGCCACTAGAGGGAGGCATCGAGCTGTAAACGGTTTAGAGTCTGAGTGAGCTCAGTGTCTGTGGCAGATTTAAGAGAAGAACAGCTCCTGCAGAGTCTCCGTGAGCTGGAGTCAGGACGTCCCACCATTATCTGCTTTAAAACATCTTCTAATGTTTTAAATGAATAAAAGTCTCCCAGAGTTAAACCAGTCTTTGATAATTAGAGAGACACTATTCCATTGATGAAGGAAGCGTAGTTTTTACTCAGAGAATGTTTATTTTATCATCTCTGGTTTCAAACATGTTTTATTGAAGTAAATGAAGGAAAATATTGTGTTATTTTTGAGTGGTTCAACCCAAACCTGGTCAGAGAATACATTAAAGGTTAATATTTTGACAGAATTTTGACTTTAATCTATTTTCACAATCGCTTTATAATCACTCACACAATAGAACAGTAATTAAGCATTAATAGTTGTGCAATTAACAATAAATGAGTGAATAAACTGTTACTTGACACTGAAATATCATGTATATGTGTAATTCTACATGGGTTTAGACTAAAACATTTATACATACATTTGAATATTGATGTTACTCTAAGTTTTTCCTTGATATTCTTCTGTGTTTTGCAATTAATTAAATGTAAATCTACTTTTCTTTTAGACGTTTTAGACACAGATACAATTAGACCTTATCAGACACAAAACAAACACAAAACAAACACAAAACACACACAAAACAAACACAAAACAAACACAAAACACACACATTCAGGTCATGTTTAGTGGAATATGTTATATTCTCTGAGATTTACAAAAAGTAGAAGCTGTGTTTGGATCATTGAATGAAAAAGCCACTTGAGGAGTATTATTGAGTGAAATTAATAATAGTTTTTAAGATCTTCTTCTTCTCTGACTCAGTTTCGTGAGTGAGATGTGGTCATGTGATGTGGTCATGTGACGAACAGGCAGCGTGCCTCGGGCCTGTTTATGGGACGTTAGTGGACGTCCTCCGGGAGTGACTCGAACGCACCGCGGTCACATGATACGAGCGACGAGGCGTTCAAATGCAAACGGGTCAACTCCCTTAAAGCGGGGCTCAGGGGACGGATCCTGTTCCTGAAGAGAATCGGGTTCGAACCGTTAATCAGATCCGTTTAAAGAAAAAGACAGATGTTAGGATTAAGTTCAAACGTCAAGAATGTCAGATTTCAGAGCCTTGACTTTAACGGATCTAGATATTATGTTGATATCAAATAAAATATATCAAATAAAGCTGCACATTCAGTTTTTGTCGCTCTCCAAACAGCAGCAGTAATAAGTGTTCATTTTGATTTTAATTTAGTTTTAGTCTCAGTCTTTTGAGTAAAGCACAATTTAGTTTTAGTCATAATTGAGTCTAGTCCTTATAGTTTCAGTCTAGTTTTAGTCTAATCCTTATAGTTTCAGTCTAGTTTTAGTCTAATCCTTATAGTTTCAGTCTAGTTTTAGTCTAATCCTTATAGTTTCAGTCTAGTTTTAGTCTAATCCTTATAGTTTCAGTCTAGTTTTAGTCTAATCCTTATAATTTTAGTCTAGTTTTAGTCTAATCCTTATAGTTTTAGTCTAGTTTTAGTCTAATCCTTATAGTTTTAGTCTAGTTTTAGTCTAATCCTTATAGTTTCAGTCTAGTTTTAGTCTGGTTTTAGTCTAATCCTTATAGTTTTAGTCTAGTTTTAGTCTAATCCTTATAGTTTCAGTCTAGTTTTAGTCTAATCCTTATAGTTTTAGTCTAGTTTTAGTCTAGTTTTAGTCTAATCCTTATAGTTTTAGTCTAGTTTTAGTCTAATCCTTATAGTTTTAGTCTAGTTTTGGTCTAATCCTTATAGTTTTAGTCTAGTTTTAGTCTAATCCTTATAGTTTTAGTCTAGTTTTGGTCTAATCCTTATAGTTTTAGTCTAGTTTTAGTCTAATCCTTATAGTTTTAGTCTAGTTTTAGTCTAATCCTTATAGTTTTAGTCTAGTTTTAGTCTAATCCTCATAGTTTTAGAATAGTTTTAGTCTAGTTTTAGTCTAATCCTTATAGTTTTAGTCTGGTTTTAGTCTAATCCTCATAGTTTTAGTCTGGTTTTAGTCTAATCCTCATAGTTTTAGTCTAGTTTTAGTCTGGTTTTAGTCTAATCCTCATAGTTTTAGTCTGGTTTTAGTCTGGTTTTAGTCTAATCCTCATAGTTTTAGTCTAGTTTTAGTCTAATCCTCATAGTTTTAGTCTAGTTTTAGTCTAATCCTCATAGTTTTAGTCTAATCCTCATAGTTTTAGTCTAGTTTTAGTCTAATCCTCATAGTTTTAGTCTAATCCTTATAGTTTTAGTCTAGTTTTAGTCTAATCCTTATAGTTTTAGTCTGGTTTTAGTCTAATCCTCATAGTTTTAGTCTAGTTTTAGTCTGGTTTTAGTCTAATCCTCATAGTTTTAGTCTAGTTTTAGTCTAATCCTCATAGTTTTAGTCTAATCCTTATAGTTTTAGTCTAGTTTTAGTCTAATCCTCATAGTTTTAGTCTAATCCTTATAGTTTTAGTCTAGTTTTAGTCTGGTTTTAGTCTAATCCTTATAGTTTTAGTCTAGTTTTAGTCTGGTTTTAGTCTAATCCTTATAGTTTTAGTCTAGTTTTAGTCTGGTTTTAGTCTAATCCTTATAGTTTTAGTCTAGTTTTAGTCTAGTTTTAGTCTAATCCTTATAGTTTTAGTCTAGTTTTAGTCTGGTTTTAGTCTAATCCTTATAGTTTTAGTCTAGTTTTAGTCGACTATATCTTCAATAGATTTTGTTTTTTTTTTCTCTGTAATAATAATGATTTTCAATGTGTGTGGTTGTTTTTTTTTTTAAAGTAAAGTAATAATTTCTCTTTTTTCTACGGCTGGTATTGAGTCTGAATGTGCAACAAAAACGTCTGATTGTCTTCTCAACTCGTCTCCTTTTTCATTTCATTTAATCTTTGTTCATTTTTGTTTTTATCCGTTGATGAAAGTATCGATGCATTTAGTCAGAGTTTTCCTTTTTATTGACTTCTTTTTATTTCGTTTCTTCAGTCGTTGATGAAAACTGTGACAAAAAATATTCGTCAACAAAAGGAACACAGTAACCTTCAGTTTAGTGGAGCTTTAAATCCATGACGAATAGAAGAAAATAGTATCCATTATTGTCACTGCGTCGCTGTAATTAAATTAGAATAACTCAATTAAATAAAACTCACTTCTGCAACAACACAAGGTCAATACGGCCCTGTTACTGTTTAAAAAAAAGCTAGCGAGCATGTTTCCAACTATAAATCCACGTCTGTTCACTTGTGCACCTCTCGGGGATAAACACTAGACTCCATCTTTTAACTGAGACAAAAGGAACTCCAGGACAAAGCTTATTTGTCAAAAGGGCCACAGTAGATCTCAGTGCGTTTCCAGGATTCGTTTTTTAAATCAAACGACTCCGTCCAAGAACGACCCTGTGTTCCTCGAGTCTTAGTCGAGGAGATAAAGGAAGGAATGGAACAAAGGTTAATGACTCTGTTGGAGCTGGACTCTGTTGTAAAACGGTCGTTTAGTCGTTCTTGTTTTGATGTAGTTCAGTTCAAACAGAAAGACCCAGAACAGAGAGTCAAGAAAGTCAAATAAATACTTATCCTCTGTTAAAGTCTGGATGTGTTTGGATAAACTGCCGTTGTCCTCTTTATTAATGTTATTATCAGAGAAAAAATA
Organism: Rhyacichthys aspro; assembly: GCA_036850595.1. NCBI lineage: Eukaryota > Metazoa > Chordata > Actinopteri > Gobiiformes > Rhyacichthyidae > Rhyacichthys > Rhyacichthys aspro. The sequence continues at coordinate 23,134,296 of CM072153.1, forward strand.
GAGTAGGCTTTGGTGTTTTTCATGTTTAATTGCTTAAGAATTCCAAGTTTTAGTGTCTTTAATGGTCCATGTTGAGGTTATTTTCATTATCAACAACAAACACGCAAGATATTTTAGTTTAATACAAGTCATTTTAAAATTTAAAAACTGTTTTCACATTAATAACTTGATAATTTGACACTAGTTTTTGTCCATTTAGACTTATTTAGACTAAATACTAGTTATTTATTTATTTCCGTCTGTATTTAGAGGTTTCAACACACGTTATGTTCACTTCTTTTGTTTTGAATAGTCTTCCTTTTCTTGAGGTGCTGCTAATAACTGCTGCTGTGACTGGATTCACTCATTTAAACACAACATTAACACATTTATGACTCCATCTTCTTCTCTTCTTGTTATGGTTTAAAATGTTCTGTTTCCGACTAAAATCATGTGAACACACCGAGCACGTGAATGCACCATAAGCCCCTCCCCTTTGGCCATAGTCCGATCTGATTGGTCAGTGTCCTCTTACATTCTGATTGGCTCCTTTTCCAAACCAAAATCTACACAGATTGAAGGTGGAGTGCATGGTCTTTTTGTTTTTTGGAGACATCTAGTGGTGAAAGTGCAGATTACAGCAAAGAAAACACGCTCCCCGTTCAGTGGAGATCATTATTTTCTGTAAACATTAGATTTATTTCAATTCTACATTCTTTATGTTGCTTATTTTGAATTAAAAAAAAAGCTTAATATAAAACTTCAAGCCCATTTTGATCATAATCCATTTTATTTTGTCCAAATAAAAACCAACTACAACGACTTGAGGCAATTAAAGTCCAGTTAAAACAAGTTAAAATCTATTAATGTCAAACTGAAACCATTTAGAATCTATTAAAGTTTAACTAAAATTAACAAAAACCTTTCAAAGAGAAACTTAAACACAATAAACCTAAAATTGAACTAAAACTAAGCATTTTCAGAAGTAAATCCTTCTGTTACTTCTCTGTGTTTCAAAGCTCTCCCTCGAATCATAAATGTGATTTATTTGAGCTGATTTCATGCCTTTATTCTCTTCTGGACCGAGATTACGTCTGAAGGAGATGTGTTTATTATTGATCACAGAGGAATGAGGCGTGAAGGTATGTGTCTGAACAGAGGCCTTCACTGTGCTCTGAATTTCAATACAAAGAAGTCTTATGGAGTTTTATAGGTTTAAAGAGGACAGCTTGACTCGTTTCCAAACATATTGTATTTTTAAGACAAACATCTGCTTTTTGACACTTTTCAAGGAGCTCTTCTCAAATGTTTAATTTACAGCACATTTCTTTATTTTTTTTAATCTTTTTTGAGCTGTTTCTCTGTAAAATAAGACGTATTTCCAACAGAATAACCCATTTCCTTGGTTTATTTCCTTGTTCCTTCGTTGTTGACATCAGTGTCGACCAATGGGAGCGCTCCTTTTTACCTGAAGTGAGCTGTGATTGGACAAAATCCTGCTGTGGACTGATCATTCTCATCTATTAAAATCCTTCATTATAAAGACTAGATCACGTCTGAAGGTCTCATTTTTTCAGATGATTCCTGTTACAATAAACTTTAGGAGATGACACTGAAAAACTAAATAAAAGGGTAAAAAAAAAAAAAGTTAGAGTCCGCTGTGATAGACTTTTGTGTTCTGTAAAACGATTAAACATAAATGAAACACTATCACCAAGAGCAGAGCGTTAATCACAAAGAAAAAAACAAGTGTCTCATTTATTTCTGTTTTTAAAAACATGATCTTTATGAATGTGAGGGGCTGTAAATGTGGAAAATGGACCACCAGAGCTGAAAAGTGGCTCCTTTTTCACTAAATATGCACCATAACTCATTTTAATCCAGCATTTGAGCCGAGAAGCTCCGAAAAACCTTGCATTTCAAAACAAGAGCGTCCAAGTTTCAGCTCTGTGACGGTCTTTAAAGAATATTTTGCTTTGAAAGAAAAAGAAATCAAGCCTCGGTTCAGTTTCTAGGGTTTTAAAGTGAACGCGAAGCTAAATATTGTGTTTTATTTGAAGTCGTCTGGAGTTGTCCGTGATGTGTGTGGTTTTGCTGTGTTTTTTTTCGGCGCAGGATAAAGACAGTGATGGAGAACCTCAGCTGACGGAGGATCTGGAGCCACACACAGAGAAACAAGACGAGGCTCCGGAGAAGAACAGCGTGGACCTGGTTTACGCCCTGAACGACCGGCCGCCCTGGTACCTCTGCATCCTGCTGGGATTCCAGGTGAACACACACACAAAATCACATTTATACGACAGAAAATGGGTTGTTCGAATGGATAACGTGAAAATACTTTGAGAAAAACAAGGAATAAATCTTCTTAATTGAGGATAAAACAATAAAACAGAATAGAGTAACATTGTTCAGTGTATTTATTATTTATTAATTAGATGTAATCCACCGGTGCTGTGAATAAATAAAAAATAAATAAATAAATAAAAATAAATAAAAATAAATAAATAAAATAAATACATACAAATAAATAAAAATAAATATAAATAAATTAAATAAATATAAATAAATAAATAAATAAAGATAAATAAATATAAATAAATAAAAGTACTGTTGGCGGAGACTTTTTAAACCTGGCGTTTTCTGGAGCAGTGCTAATAATAAAACTCTTTTGGAGAACTACATCAGATTTTCACCATCTTCACGGTTTACAGACAACGGAGCGGATGCCGAAACAAAACAAAAACATCTCCTCGGACAGACTCAAAAGTCTGCGTTTTTTTTGGAGTCAAAACAGGAAAAAATGCAGTAGAATCTTTTTGAGTTTAGGGCGCTGTGTAAAAAAGGCTAAACCGGAACAAAAACTTTGTCCTTAGAGTTTCCAAACCCTCAGGAACATTCACTTATTGTTCATTTTATAAACAACTAAATAAAAAGGAATAAAAGGCCATTAATATCACACAAACATCATGAAGTTGCAGCTCCACACTTTACTGTAATCTTCCATTGTTTCAGTTTTATTTCTTATAATTCTCCGTAAATCATTTGAACTTTTCTGAAAAAGCGATGTTCTTAGAATCACATTTTCTTTCATGTTTTTCACAACGAGCCGAGAGGCCGCTGTGTGTTTTCAGAGCTCGGTCGAGGACAGATAATAGTCTCCTGAGGCCAACTCAGACTGAGACGGATTAAAGGAAAACACATTTTGGAAGGTGTCAGGCTGAAGTGGAAAATCCTGCTGCTGCTGTTCATGTGTTTTTCAGGAAAAAGAGGATGAGAAATGCACATTAACACCTCTCAACCAGGACACTAGGGTTAAAATGAGGTGAAGATTGGACAAAATGGAGCGACTATTAGTGGCCTCCTGCAAAAGTTATGTGTAACGTAAAGTAAACCTTAATAAATGTGAAGTTTAGTCATTATTTAAGTCTTTTTCTGTATTCAAACAATTAGTCTCGTCTCTGTCGTCAGAATAGACCTTAAACCAATCTGAGAAAAAGCAGGTGTAAACTTTGATTTTTATGTAATCACCGCAACACAGTCGTACAATCAGCTGTTCAGACATAACATTAGAGTTTCTTAAAGACTACAACTATTAATGAGCAGCGTTATTATCTACATTTGCCACGTGAGCAAAACTTTAACCGTTTTTTAGAGCATTTTAAATTTAAACCAGTCTCAGCCGACCCAGATTTTACGAGCAGCACCTTAATAAAAGCTCTAATATTACAGTAATTTATCAATACTTGTGGTTTACAAATAGTATATTGGTAATAAATACAATGAAAATAAACAGGATATGAACAATAACAGAAGAAAAGAGAAAAAACTAATTACAAAAAAGAAGGTGGGCATATTATTTAAACATTTAAAACCATTTTAAATTCCTGTTGTGTTCATTAACCATAAAAAAAAGGAGTTTTCACTTTTTTATACATTTTCTTGAGCTCAATTATCAACAGTTTAATCAATATTGAAGTAATCAAGTTTTCCACTTCTCTCAGATCATGATTCTTTTACAGATTATTATCTCATTTTACATTAAAAATAGTTTTCAATCCTTTTTCCTGCTTGAGAAAAACATAATATACACAACACAATCAAATAAAATCATTTAAAATAATACATTTATTACATATATTTGACTTTTTCTTGGGGAAATGTTGATTGATGGAGGAAAAAAAATCTTTTATCTGATCTGGGTCACATTATCAGAGGACCACATTTGAGACACATTTTGTTTGTTATTATTTTGTTTTAATTTCTTTCTCACAACATATAAAATAAAGTATAGATTTCTAAACTTAGATATTTTTTGATGTTATATAAGAAACAAAAGTAAAGTTTTTGTTGTAAAGTTTATGTCCATCTTTAAGAACCTTTCCAAGTCTCTTTCTGATTTAAACGTCACTCAGGATTCGCTCCAAACTCCTCTTTTCGACCTTTTGTGATTTACTTTCATAAGCATCTCGCTCCTGTCTTTTCACTGGATCTTCTTTCCGTGAGTAAAATGTTCTTCTTCCTGCGACGCCGGCTGTAACTTAGTCTCGAGGAAAGCCGATACTCGTTGGATAAAGGAACGTCGGAGAATAATCCCCGGTGGATTATCACTCAGTGTAAACGGCAAGTGCACAGCGCGACCAGATGTTCTTACAACGGGCATAAATTTCCAGGAGCGCACGTCCAAGTCCTTGTCCAGAAGAGAATATTTTAAGCAGCGGATCCATTATTGCGGTTTTACCTCCAGAGGTTCCTGTCCGTTAAGCCTTGAATGCACTTACGTCTTGACAGAAATGAGCACATGACTTAGCGCTCCATTAGCCGTTAGCCTACAGCTGCTGGACAAAAAAACCCTTACTGTGCAGATTTAGTTGAATGTATTTAAAGAAGGAACTGTTTCAAAACTCCAGCTGAGATTAGCTTCAGCAAAGAGGCTTAAGATGATGATATTTTAGATAAAACATGGATATTTCTACATGGATATTTCCTCCACATCTGCGCATGGATCTGGACGAATGAAAATGATCTGCACAAAAGCCTGTTCCCACATAGTTTATTGTAGATTTATTGTGTTATCATTACACCCTCTGTCTGCGTCACATTTAAAGAGAAGTGAGCAAAAAGACGATCTTTTCGGGCTTGTGTGCTGTATTATAGACACAGAGGCACATAACTAAAGCTTTTTACACTAGAGCAGGACAGAGTGGGTCAAAAAGGGTCAAAAATGTCCCTAAAAAGCATAAAATACCCTGTTAAACCACTTTAGGGACGGCTCAGCTTCGTGGTCCGCTTTGGAAAAGGTGGAGCTAAACACTGGGGTCAGCTGATTGGTCGATGGATGATTCTTACTGGAGCAAAAATGAGAAGTGAAAGAAAAACATTAAACACACCAGGATTTACTCTTATTTATATGAAATATTGACAATACAGCCACATTTCTAACAGTTTGCTTTATTTCTCAAACAGAGACACGATTTTTGTGGCATTTTTCTCTGTTTCAGTCGAACTATTGCCGTCCTAAAAGTCGCTAAATGACGTTTAATTTGTCTAAATCATGTACATGTAATTTGTAATGGACGCTGTCGGAGAGAGTAATAAAGTAGTTTTTTTTTTTTTTTTAAATAAATGAATAGCAGCTTTTTTTAAGGCTTTGTCTCCAACAACTCCAGGAAAAGTGGCTAGATTTATCGCTGGTCGATTTTTTGAAAAAGAGTCGCTAGAGAACTCTGAATAGTAGCTTAAAATAGCGACAAAGAGGCTAAGTTGGCAACACTGGCCTCACTATTAAATATAAGATTCAAAAGAGCAAATGCTGAACCTGTTTTGTGTTCAATTCTGATTTAAAAGTTATTACAAACAAATACACTCTCTCTGTGTGTGTCCCATTGAAAGAGAAGTGAGCAAAAAGATGATCAATGTGAGATATTATCCAGCTTTTGTGTTAAATTATAGACAGAGATGCACATAACTAGAGTTTTGTTTCCACTAGAGCAGCACAGAGTGGGTCGGGTCTCTTCTGGCACATTTCCATCAACAACAAAGTGTCTCTTAAAGCGTACAATATTGTTAACTATTAAGCGTTGATTGGAAAGAGTGAAAGGTAAACCTATTTTGTGTTAAATTCTGGTTTAAAATCACTGAATAATGTTCTTTTCCTTCCTGACCCAAACCCTCTTCATTTCTCCAGGGTTAAAGTTCTCTGGAGTGTGCCCCCTTGTGGCTGGATTCTGTAAATACCAACATCTGCTCAATGGTCAATGAAACGACAGCAGCACGTGTGGTTTGGGCTGAACTGAGAGTGATTTCACAACAAAATATCTTCATGAAGATCATATTTTGTTGAATTGAGCAATTTTTTTGAGCTGTTTCTCTGCTAAAAGACACATTCAGCTGAAAATACATTTATCTTTAACTTTTCTGTTCCTGAATAGAGGTTCTCATCTATTACAATCCCTTAGAATAAACAGGAGATGGATCAGAAAGACTCTTTTTACACAAATGATTGATTTCACAATAAATTAATTGGGTTTAAACCATTTTCACAACAAGAAGAAAGAATATCAGGTACAGTCTGTTTAAGGAAAAGGGTTGAAAAGTCTCTTCTTTCTCATGTCATTTGGCTTTCGTTGCTGGTCTTTTTCCATCGTAGAATCCAGTCCAAAGACAATTTCAAACTGAATTTTAGACCTGACTTTAAATGTTTATCTCTGAGTTAATCCCTTAATTATCTCCTCCTCGTTAAACATTTAATGAATACGTTCTCAGTATTTATCCCTGTTTCACTTTGCTTTCCTTTTCTCTGTTCATGTTTTTTTCTTTTTTTTGCACCAGAATAACACTTTCTCTGTTTTATCTGGAGCTGTTACTTCCTTATTGACATCAGCTTCGACCAATGAGAGCGCTCCTTTATAACTGTCTTTAATAATAAAGCCAGAATTACCTCTAGATGTCTTGTTTTTTCAGAGATGACTCCTGTTACAATGTGCTATTAGGATATAATAGTTTTTTTTTCTCACATGCATTAAAAAAAAAAGCATACTATTTATTTAAGATTCATATTTTGTCACCAAATCCAAGATCTGATTCACTCTGATTCAAAATCCAATGGTTTTTTTTGCAATCACACGAAACAGAGGATCGTTGGTCTCAGAATGTACGTCTGTGATGTTTAAATGTTACTGTCTCTTTAAGAAGCTCCTCCTAAAGTGAAGTAAATGGAGTAAAAATGGAGCAGCTGTAATATCTACAGGTTTTAAACTCTAAATAAATAAACTAATATAAAGTACTTCTGAAAGTCTGAGCAGTAGCTGTTATTTATGGTTAGTCTCATGTTTGGTGTAAAGAGAAGGCTGGTTTGTATTTCTAGAAAACCACAAATAAGAAATCTGGTTACGGACTGGACTTCAGTGAAAAAATCTATCCACTTCAAATTAAAATCTTAGTGCATTCACTGTTGAGGTGTGTGTAGATACGACGATGGCTTTAGCAAAAGTACACGGCATTGACGGAAAAGAGTAAAATATATGCTCTGTTTAATTATAAATAAATAGTTAGTAAACGCTCGTTGGGCCAGATTAAACAGCTCAACGGCCGTGTGTGGCCCCCGGGCCTTCGTTTGACCACCGCCGGGTTAAGCCTTTAAACTGGTGTCGATCCCAGTGGAAAGAACGGAGCTCTAATCCAAATAAAAAGCTCCGATAACCCAGTGACACGAGGCCGAGCGCTGCCACAAACAGATGAGGTGCTTCCACCGCAAATCCCTCTCATTTATCACAGAATGTTAAACGACGTGACGGAAAGTGCATTGTTTAAGCTCGAAATATAGTCACGAGTTGGAAAGGATGTCAGAGAATATACTGCGCTGGCTTCTGGAGCGGACCCGAGGTGAAGCGGAGGACACGGAGTTCACCGAGCGCTGATAAAAACACCATTTTCTGAAGTTTTTCCTCCTTCTTTTCCCAGATTTGTGCCAACGTTACACATGTACACAGCGTTTAAGTGAATGGTTTGGTCCATTTTTGCAGCTTTTCTGGTGAAACTGTGTCCGAACTTTCCATTGATTCCATTGTTTTGTTATTTAATCCGATCACGGCTTTGTTTAGGTTTTCTCTGGAGGAAAGTCTGAGTGGGTTTAATTGGTTTTGGTCGAGTGAAAGTACGTTTGAGCTAAATCCAGTGAAACGTGAGCTCAGCTGCTGCTCAGACGAGGCTCCAACAGAGACTCATCGAAAAAGGACTTCACAGATTCATATTTAAGCATTTGTGTCTTATTTAAAAGCCTGTATAGAATCATTTTGACTTTAATACATATTTATAAAGCAGTTTTTTAGCTTTGGATCGGCTATATTCGTCAGACCTGAGCACAATATCCTTATTAAATCCTAATAACTTTAACATATTTTTCACATATTAATGAATGTATAGAGTCCTTCCTCCTTATTTCCCCTGATTTTCTTTATGAATAGAGGTTCTCATCTATTACAATCCCTTAGAATAAACAGTAGATGGATCAGAAATACAGTTTTTACACAAATTATTGATTTTACAATAAACTATTTCGGTTTAAACCATTTTCCAAATAGAAGAAAACATATCAGGAACAGTCTGTTTAAGTAAATTTGTCAAAAAAGTATTAAAAAGCATCAAAAAAGATCCATTTCTTATTGTGTCATTTTGGCAGCTCTTGTTTTAATGCATTCTCTTTTTAAAAACCCAGCATCGGTGAAGTTTATGTGAATTCTTCCTGGTTTTATGTAAACTGTTCTCATCTTGTCTCTAGTTTCTCATTTTTTAAACAAACACTTATCGATCCAACCTCTTCTTTTGTGTCTTTTGTCGCTTGTTTTGCCGTTTTGAACTGAACTGATCTGAGTCTGGGCTAAACATTAGTGTCTGTTGCGAACTCTACGGTCAAAAAACAACCCAAGTTTTACCGTTGTAGTGTTTTGTGAAGGGTGTGTTGATGAGTTGATGGACAGTAAATGATCTGGTTTATATCATGTACAGTATTTTCACAGCTGCTGGAGTCCTGCGGTGTTTAAACACAAAGAAGAGCTTATATAGAAACCTCATTGTTAGTGCACTCAGCGTGAACTGGTTAAATATAGCTTTATTGTCTTTCCTGCAGTGAGGCACCATTTTGTTGTTTTCATCATTCAATTTAAATATTACACAAAGATAACTAAAGTAAACTAAAAATGCAGCTTTTAAGTGATGATTTACACATTCTTTATCTAATATTTAAATTTGTTTGCTGATCTGAAACATTTAAGTGCGACAAATGTGCAAAAAGAAGGAATCAGGAAGGGGGCAAATACTTTTCACAACACTGTATATTATTTATGTGAAAAAATTAACCATGGACATTTATATTTAACATTTCCCAGAATTTCAGGAAGAATTAAAAGCTTTGAAAACATAAACTAAACTAAATTATTCCGACAAATCCCACCGATGTTTCCGTGATTTTCTGAGACTTTATTCCGTCTGGTTGCAGCATTACATCCTGGCGTTCGGAGGCATCATCGCGGTTCCTCTGATTCTGGCCGAGCCTCTGTGCATCAAAGACAACAACGCCGCCAAGAGTCAGCTCATCTCCACCATCTTCTTCGTGTCGGGACTGGCCACGCTGCTGCAGACCTCCATCGGCACCAGGTAAACACCACTTCTGGACATTTTATTTGAAAAAACGTAAAAAAACAGAGAAATTTTCCATTGAAAGACACTAATTTATGACATCAAACAGAATTTTTTAAACTTTTAGCTCTTTATCTCTTCCCTTTTCTCTGTTTATTCATCTCTGTTTTATCTGGAGCTGTTACTTCCTTATTGACATCAGTGTCGACCAATGAGAGCGCTTCTTTTTATTATCGTTGATAAAAAAGCCAAAATTACCTCTAGATATCTTGTTTTTTCACAGATTATTTATTTATTTATTTATTTGAAAGGGACAATATATAAAGTGCAAGTGGGTGAAAAAGTGAATATGTTTAAAAGCTTTAAAAAATTTTATTAAAAATTTTTATACTCTTCATTTAATATTCTTTTATTGTCAAAATCACCCAAAAACATCAAAACAAAGGCCAATAAATAAATGTTTTCGCAGCTAAAACAGACAATCACAAACTGATCAGATCTTGTTTTGTTCAGAAATATACTATTATCCTTATTTGGTCATTTTAATTTAAATGTTAACCAGACACAATAAGTCTAAACCAGTCTATGCTTCAGATTTATTATTATTTATTATTGTGTTGTTGTCTATTTAACTTTTAATGACTGACAATGTTTATATTTTATAAAAAAAATTTAATCAATTTTTTCAGTGTTTTTAGTGAACAAACATTTTTTTTGTGTCCTGTGAGCAGTTTTAATGTGGAAACCTGGACCACTCTTGCTGAATGGTAGGGGGCGCTCTAACTCAGTGTACGCCTGTGGATTGATTATCTTTTACGTAATCGTTTAATAAATAATCGTAACTTTATTTCTGTTTGACTGATGCGTGTGTGTTCTTTTAAAACGCCGCTGTCAGAGAGATGTTAGATTTATGAAGAAAAACGTCCTGTTGAACCAGCTCTGCACTAAATGTTTGACATCGCTGATAAATCGTTGGAGGTATTTGAAATATGACTGAAGTATGACTCAAGCAGGAAGGTCACAGTGAGGGCAGCTAAGGCCTTAAATTGTGTAATAATTGGTTATTTTTTTCAAAGCGAGCCCAAAGAAACCAGTCCATCCGGCTCCTTTTAAAATCCACTTTATATGAGCCACAATTGCTCCATATTTAATCCACAGAAGGTCACATGACTTAAATAAACTAATTAACCCCTAGTTCATCCATCTTTTGTCACTGTTTTGAGGTTAAACAACTGCAGTTTATTACAAAGTTTTTAATAATTTATGTAATTATTTGCTATAGACAGCCATAGAAGTGGAATAAGTCCAGCACGTGACTTATTTTAATGAAAAGCTGACTTAATATATCATTGAATAAAGTTAATTACTCCTAAATAACAACACAATCTGAACCGAGAACAAACAAATCAAACTAAATCTGTGAGTTTCAAGAATTGCACCCCCTACAGGACTCTTTCTGCAACTGCAAAGGTCAATGAATAAATAAACAGATGCTCACACTGGTGTTTACTCATTTACAAACTCCCACCATATCTCAACACTTACATTAAATAAAGACAGATAGACTCATTCTTTACATTCCCAGGACTTTTTGTTGCTGTCGATCCCTAGAGTTCAAACTGTAAGAGGTAAAATGCCACTTTTATTAAAAAAAAACAGACTAATTTTTCCTCCAAAATACTAATCCATTTGACCAAACTGAAGTTTAGAGTTTAGCGTTAGCTTAGCTGTGACTTCAGCGTCAGGACGACAATTATCTCCTCCTCGTTAAACATTACGTGATTGAATTGACAGTATTTATCTGTGTTTTACGTTGTCTCCCTTTTCTCTGTTGATGCTTTTCTTTTTTCAGCTGTTTCTCTGTTAAAAGACATATTCAGCTGAAAATACACTTTATCTGCAGCTATTAAACTTCCTGGAACGTCCATTTTCATCCTTTTTATTTCTTTCTTTAATCTTTGAGACCTGTTTTCTGTCGGTGTGGCTCTATTCTCTCATTCATCTGTTTGCCCTTCATCAGGACAGAGGCAGATTTAAAGCCATAAATACACTTTCTTGTCTTTTTAGAGGCTTCTTTGCACGAAAATGCTCCAGCACCTCAGGCCTGACCCTCGTTATTGTAAAATATATATAAGAAAGACAAAGTGCGTCGTGACCAACCTCTGTATCACCCATTGTGTTAACGTTTATATAAAAGCATGTGTTACTAATTAAACCCTTAATTAACGCTGATTAAATCCTTGTGAAATACTCTCATAGCAGCTCAGCAGATAATTCCAGTTGATCACATTGGTTTGCTTCATGATTTTGTTGCGTTTCAATCAGCGTTTTGTCTTGTTTTTCTGAGCTTTAATCCGTCAGACCACGGGCTCAGATTAACACACAATTAACCAGATTATTCTGCATTGTCTGAGTCTTTAATATTCATTTGGGTTCTCTTTTAGCTCCTGCCAAACTGTGTGGCTGTAGGAACTCAGACAAAAGCATCAGTGTTTGCTTTGGCTCATTGTTACAGCAGCGAGAAAAGAGCTCTGTCCTGTTTTTAGACTGAGTTGGACTGAAGTGAAGTGTGTGGGCTGATGAATTTGATCTATTTATTTATCCCTCGAGTGGAAAAGAGCCACCTACAAGGCTCTAAATGCAAAAAAAACTGTGTAAACTGAGTAGAAGGAAATATGGGACCGTTGGACCTTTTTGTTCTTCTTTTTAAAGACAGGCCATTTGTGTAAAAATAAAAAGTTCTGTTTTTCATGATAAAAAAACAGGCTCTGTTTGTTCGTGAAATAAAAGAAATGCTGCCTTATTGAACATTTACATTGGAGAAAATGGAGTAAACGCTGATTCACTTTATTTAAATATATTTCCAAAGGCAGTGAACTGTGCTTCTTAAAAAGATCACTGTATTTTGTTTATTTTCAGTGAGTTTTAAATCACGAACCAACATCATGCGACCTTCACCTAACCTCACTTTATAAATGTATAAATAGTGTTCAGTGGGTTTAAAAGTGTATTTGTTTAAAAAGGATCTGGACAAACTGGACGTTTTGGATTTTGTTCAAATTAAAAATGGCAACAGTCGAATTAACATAAAATGGATCATATTATTTTACTGCAGTTTGTTTTTTAGGCTTGTTTTGGTCCTTTTCTTTGTTGTTGTCACAGTTAGTGGGTCATTATTGATAACGTTCTGGAAAACGATTTCCTAAGCATTTGGAAACATGTTTTAAACCAAAACTGATGGAAAAATGTTGGTTGTTAAATTTTTAACTTGGATTGTTGACTTTTGGTTTCCTTCGAGAAAAGCAGCTCATTGACCTTAGCCTCAGTTTAAACCCACAGAGACTGTCCCACCGACCTCTGACCCCTGACCTCTGACCCCTGGGCCTAGTTAAGGCAACCTGTGTTTAATGTGGACAGCCTTAATGCGAGCTGTAAAAGTGTCCTGAGGGATTGGATCTGAAAACACTTTGACTTACTGCGCGTCTGATGTAAACACTGGGCTTTTTGTTTCATTTAATGAAGGACTGTGTTTGTTATTGATTATTGACCAAAGATTGACTTTTAAAAGCGACACTGACCAGATTTTTAAGAAATGTCAGCAGCTCAGACGGTTTATGGGTGAGTCCATCCTTCAGTTAATAATACGTGTCGGGTTCTGGTTCGGAGGAGAATAAATGGTTCCACTGGAAGAAGATGTGGTTCTTTGTCTCTAAAAACCATGTCCTCGTTTGTCCCAGTGTCCATTAGACTTTTAATAAGCAGTAATTTACAAGCACAAGTATTTTAGCTTCTATTTAACACCATTATCCCTATATGTCTATTCTCATTTAATGAAGTTGCTATTCTTGCCTTTATCTTTTTATACATGTTGAATGAATGTTAGTTATTTATTTATTATTTATATATTCTCATCTTTTTTGTATTATTTATTCATTTTATTT
>CM072153.1:23147947-23166502 GCA_036850595.1 Rhyacichthys aspro
TAAAACCTCTTCAAATCCAACTAAAACCTGTTCAAATCCTACTTAAACCGGTTCAAATCCATCTAAAACATGTTCAAATCCATCTAAAACCTGTTCAAATCCAACTAAAACCTGTTCAAATCCATCTAAAACCTGTTCAAATCCATCTAAAACCTGTTCAAATCCAACTAAAACCTGTTCAAATCCATCTAAAACCTGTTCAAATCCAACTAAAACTGTTCAAATCCTACTTAAACCTGTTCAAATCCATCTAAAACCTGTTCAAATCCATCTAAAACCTGTTCAAGTCCAACTAAAACCTGTTCAAATCCATCTAAAACCTGTTCAAATCCAACTAAAACCTGTTAAAATCCTACTTAAACCTGTTCAAATCCATCTAAAACATGTTCAAATACAACTAAAACCTGTTCAAATCCTACTTAAACATGTTCAAATCCAACTAAAACCTGTTCAAATCCAACTAAAACCTGCCCAAATCCAACCAAAACCTGTTCAAATCTGACTAAAACCTGTTCAAATCTTACGTAAACTTGTTCAAAACCAACTAAAACCTGTTCAAATCCATCTAAAACCTGTTCACATCCTACTTAAACATGTTCAGATCCATATAAATCCTGTTCAGATCCACGTAACCCTGGTGGGTCTAGAGTCTGACCAGTTCGGGCTGGTCCTTGACGGGGGTCCGGGTGTAGCCGTAGGGGTACATCAACATCTGGGAGTAAGCGTGGATCGAGATGAACTCCTTAATGTTGCCGTGGCTCTTCACAAAGTCCACGATGGCCTTGACCTCGGACTCGGAGTGAGCTCTGGGTCCACGGAACGTCTCTGAGCAAGGACTGCTGCTGGCCCCGGGTCCTGAGTAGAGAGGGTTAGACCGGGTTAGACCGGGTTAGACCGGGTTAGACCGGGTTAGACCAGGTCCTGAGTAGAGAGGGTTAGACCGGGTTAGACCGGGTTAGACCGGGTTAGACCGGGGTTAGACCGGGGTTAGACTGGGGTTAGACCGGGTTAGACTGGGTTAGACCAGGTCCTGAGTAGAGAGGGTTAGACCGGGTTAGACTGGGTTAGACTGGGGTTAGACCGGGTTAGACCAGGTCCTGAGGGAGCAGAGAGGGTTAGACCGGGTTAGACCGGGTTAGACCGGGTTAGACCGGGGTTAGACCGGGTTAGACCGGGTTAGACCGGGTTAGACCGGGTTAGACCGGGGTTAGACCGGGTTAGACCGGGTTAGACCGGGGTTAGACCGGGTTAGACCGGGTCAGACCGGAGTTAGACCGGAGTTAGACCGGAGTTAGACCGGAGTTAGACCGGGTTAGACCGGGGTTAGACCGGGTTAGACCAGGTCCTGAGTAGAGAGGGTTAGACCGGGTTAGACCGGGTTAGACCGGGTTAGACCGGGTTAGACCAGGTCCTGAGTAGAGAGGGTTAGACCGGGTTAGACCGGGGTTAGACCGGGTTAGACCGGGTTAGACTGGGTTAGACCGGGTCCTGAGGGAGCAGAGAGGGTTAGACCAGGTTAGACCAGGTCCTGAGGGAGCAGAGAGGGTTAGACCAGGTTAGACCAGGTCCTGAGGGAGCAGAGAGGGTTAGACCGGGTTAGACCAGGTCCTGAGGGAGCAGAGAGGGTTAGACCGGGTTAGACCAGGTCCTGAGGGAGCAGAGAGGGTTAGACCGGGTTAGACCGGGTTAGACCAGGTCCTGAGGGAGCAGAGAGGGTTAGATCGGGTTAGACCGGGGTTAGACCGGGTTCTGAGGGAGCAGAGAGAGTTAGACCGAGTTTGGACCTGGTTTGGACTGGGTTTAGACCTGCTTTAAATCCTAGGTTTACTCTGATTTAGTTCTAGTGTGATCCTGGTTTAGTCTGAGGCTTAATCCTGACTTTGGTTCAGGTTTGGTCCTAATTTAGTCTTGGTCTAGTCCTGGTCCTGGTTTAGACCCAAACATTGGTTTTGTTGTGGTTCGTGGTCCTGGTTTAAGCTAAACTTAGTCCTGGTTCAGTGGTGTTTTTGTTCTAGTCTAGTCTGGTTTTTAGGATTTAGACAGCCCTTAGTTTTCTGAATTCAGTTCCAGGTTTAATCCTTGTTTAAATCTAAATTTGTCTTGGTTTAACCAGAAACATGTCCACTTTAGCTCCATCTTGTGGCAGTGTTGAGAACTCCACTCTGGGACTAAAAGAGGCTCTTCTAATCCAACGAAACTCAATACATAACCTGTTCATTGATGTTTAAATAGATTATTGTTCACCTCCGAATCCAGCGTCCCAGTTCCTGTTGGGGTCCACTCCGACGCAGCTGGAGCCGGGGTTGGGCTTCCTGGTTTTACGCCACATTCGGTTCTGCTCAGAACACATCACAACAGGGTTCGAACAGGGGCCTGCAATCCTTGAAGATACTTGAATTGTAATCTGATTGTGTTGCTTTAATAATAAAACACAATAGAGTAATGTGCCAGTGTATTTGGATGAGCGCCCCCTGGTGGAGCAGATTGGAGACGGTGCAGAGGAAAGAGGAAAAGTACAAATTATGGCTAAAACATGGATCAAATCGTCAAATAGAATGGACACTTCTTCCAATAAATAAATATCTTTTTGATCAAACAAGTTTCATTTTTGGGTGAACTATCTCTTGTTTTTGTTCCAAACTATTCAACAATTTAAACAATTTAAGTTGGAAATGTCATATTGGGGTCTTTTTTAAACCACAGTGGATTTAAATGAGAAAAACTACATTTGGTACATGTATATCAACATGTGATCTACCACCGTTGGAAGTGCTGTAATTTGAACTTAGGTGTAATAACCCTGTCATAAGTGATGATACAGTCTAAGGCCCTTTGACCCCTGACCCTCCGGAGGAAGGCTACAGACTCACGGAGGAGTGGGTGTAGGCGTATCCGTCAGGGTTGGTGACGATCTCCAGGAAGATGTCCATTTTGTTGAGGATGGCCGTGAGAGCGGGGTCTTTACCGAAATCTGTCGCGATCTGAACACAACGTGGACATCATTTATTCTGCTTTTACAACACACTTCTGTTTCTTTACACGTTCATCCATCTTTAGGACAGTCTCAGGTTAAAGGTCACACAGTTTATTCTTTACCTTCTTGGCGAACCAGGTGCCGCTGGCCTGAGTGACCCATTCTCTGGAGTGGATCCCGGTGTCGATCCAGATGGCAGGACGGTTGGTGCCTCCGGTGCTGAACTAACAAAACAACAACAGAAAAACTCTCAAATCCAACTAAAACCTGTCAAAATCCTTCTAAAACCTGTCAAATACATATAAAAGCTGTTTTAATTCAATTAAAACCTTTTCAAATCCATCTAAAACATGTTTAAATCTATTTAAAACCTGTTCAAATCCATCTAAAACCTTTTTAAATCCAACTCAAACTTGTTCAAATCCATCTAAAACCTTTTTAAATCCAACTAAAACATGTTCAAATCTTTCTAAAACCAGTTCAAAATCAGCTAAAACCTGTTCAAACCTGTTCTTACCTTGAGCACGTTGAGAGGACGGCCCTCGTAGCTCTGACCGATCACCAGTTTACTGACGAGGCTGGGGTTCTCTGAGACCAACATGTCCTGGAAACTGTACAACTGCAACACAAACCTGAACATTAGACTAAACCAGGACTTGACCAGACCTCCTTAATCCTCCTGCTCCTGGACATTTGATGTGTTTTTAACTTTGTTTGTGTTGATGCAAATAACATAACATTTGGCCAGGTTGTGTATTTTGGGCTAAATTAAAATGTGTATTTAAATAAATAATAAATTGATCAGAATCAGTTTAGTTTTTTTGTTTTTTTGACACTCCTAGATTCAGATGATCACCCCCACAAAACTCCAATTTGGAATTTGGTTTCAATTTGGTTTTTTATAATCACTAAAATTGGCATTTAAGAGTTAAAACAAAATTCAGAAAATTCATTAATATTTCTTACATATGGAGACGACTGACGTTAACTATGACATTCACAAAAATTGGAAAAAAAATGTTGACACACGTGACCAATTATTTAAAAACAAATTGACACTTTTTTGACAGGGTTTGATCATACCTCTGAAAAATTAAAACTACTTTTTGTACTTTAGAGAACATTTTTTGTGTCCAAGGGAAACAAAATGAAGGGACTTCCAAAGGTTAAAGCACAACCAGGAGTTACCCAGAATGAAACCAGGACTAAACCAGGTCTAAACCAGGTCTAAACCAGGACTAAACCAGGTCTAAACCAGGTCTAAACCAGGACTAAACCAGGTCTAAACCAGGTCTAAACCAGGACTAAACCAGGACTAAACTGTACCTTTTCCAGGACTAAACCAGGACTAAACCAGGTCTAAACCAGGACTAAACCAGGTCTAAACCAGGTCTAAACCAGGACTAAACCAGGACTAAACCAGGTCTAAACCAGGACTAAACTGTACCTTTTCCAGGACTAAACCAGGACTAAACCAGGTCTAAACCAGGACTAAACCAGGTCTAAACCAGGACTAAACCAGGTCTAAACCAGGTCTAAACCAGGACTAAACCAGGACTAAACCAGGTCTAAACCAGGTCTAAACCAGGACTAAACCAGGACTAAACCAGGACTAAACTGTACCTTTTCCAGGACTAAACCAGGTCTAAACCAGGATTAAACCTGGACTAAACCAGGTCTAAACCAGGTCTAAACCAGGACTAAACCAGGTCTAAAAAAGGTCTAAACCAGGACTAAACCAGGTCTAAACCAGGTCTAAAAAAGGTCTAAACCAGGACCAATCCAGGGTTAAACAAGGACTAAACCAGGACTAAACCAGGACTAAACTGTACCTTTTCCAGGACTAAACCAGGACTAAGCCAGGTCTAAACCAGGACTAAACCAGGACTAAACCAGGTCTAAACCATGACTAAACCAGGACTAAACTGTACCTTTTCCAGGACTAAACCAGGACTAAACCAGGTCTAAACCAGGACTAAACCAGGACTAAACCAGGACTAAACCAGGACTAAACTGTACCTTTTCCAGGACTAAACCAGGTCTAAACCAGGATTAAACCTGGACTAAACCAGGTCTAAACCAGGTCTAAACCAGGACTAAACCAGGGTTAAACAAGGACTAAACCAGGACTAAACCAGGTCTTAACCAGGACTAAACTGTACCTTTTCCAGGACTAAACCAGGACTAAACCAGGTCTAAACCAGGACTAAACCAGGTCTAAACCAGGACTAAACCAGGACTAAACCAGGACTAAACCAGGACTAAACTGTACCTTTTCCAGGACTAAACTAGGTCTTAACCAGGATTAAACCTGGACGAAACCAGGTCTAAACCAGGACTAAACCAGGACTAAACCAGGACTAAACCAGGACTAAACCAGGACTAAACCAGGACTAAACCAGGACTAAACTGTACCTTTTCCAGGACTAAACTAGGTCTAAACCAGGATTAAACCTGGACGAAACCAGGTCTAAACCAGGACTAAACCAGGACTAAACCAGGACTAAACCAGGACTAAACCAGGACTAAACCAGGTCTAAACCAGGACTAAACCAGGACTAAACCAAGATCTAAATCAAGACCAGAGTAACTCTAGTTGGTTGTGAGTTTTTGCAGAGCTTTTTTCTTAAATATCTATAAATGTGATGATGATATATTGATATTTATTTCCGCCGGTGATCTTTAAAGTGTTTTGTGCGTTACCTCGGCGATGGTGTGGTATCTGGCGTAGTCGAAGCTGTCGGTGTTTCTGGCTTCACCAAAACGAGCGGCAGACTCCATCTCCTCCTTTTCCTCGTCCAGCATCACCTAAAAAACATACATTTACACCGACTTTTACATGACATTGAAACAGAACCGTTGAATCATTACTTCAATCATGTAAAACCAGTCAGATTGAGTGTTTTTTGAGGGTTGGTACCTGCAGGTCTTGGATCATGACGGAGAAGTGGATCTCCCAGGCGTCCAGATACTCTTTAACCTGGTCCAGAGTCTGAGGCGGGACTCTGATGTCGACGGGAGTGGACACGTCGCTCACATCTCTCCAGAAATCCACCTGAAACACAAACAAAACATACAAAATAAGGCTCTGAGGAAGGCTTTCGTCAAGTTTTTATTTATGAACAGTTTCACATAAACGTCTGTTGATAATCTGACAAAATGGGGGAACTAGATGAAGCAATTTCCACTTTTTAAAACCTGTTGTATCACTTTGTGCCTCTAGATGGAGGTGAAAAACCCGTTTGAATACAACTAAAACCTGCTCAAATCCAAAGAAAAACATCTTAAATCTAACTAAATCCTGTTTAAATCCATCTAAAACCTGTTTGAATACAACTAAAATCTATTCAGTCCAACTGAAACCTGTTCAAACCCAACTAAAACATGTTTAAATCCATCTAAAACCTGTTTAAATCAAACTAAAACATGTTCAGATCCATCTAAAACCTGTCTGAATCCGAGAAAACCTTGTCTAAATCCAACCAAACCTGTTAAAATCCTATTGAAACCTGTTCAAATCCATCTAAAACCAGTTCAAATCTAACTAAAACCTGTTTAAATCCCTCTAAAGACTGTCAAATCCATCTAAAACCAGTTCAAATCTAACTAAAACCTGTTTAAATCCCTCTAAAGACTGTCAAATCCATCTAAAACCAGTTCAAATCTAACTAAAACCTGTTTAAATCCCTCTAAAGACTGTCAAATCCATCTAAAACCAGTTCAAAATCAACTAAAACCTGTTCAAATTCTTGTAAAACCTGTTTAAATTTGATTAAATCCAATTCAAAACCAACAAAAACCATATTCATCAAAGACCTTTTTAAATTCAATTTATTTTAAACATACAATATTTTGACTTTATAATTTAAATATAGGCATAAAGTCCACACATATTTCTACTTCTAATATGGAATAATTACTAGAACTGTATATCAACATCTGATTTCTTCTTTTTTAATAATAAAGGTAGCAGGGTTCTTTAACTGATTTAATTACAGATATCTCTCCTGTTTCCTGTTGCTCCTGGTTGCCTCTCCAAGTCTTGATTCTAGTGTAAAGTGTGTTTATTGTGTATTGACCTGGTGCTCGAACATCTCCTCCAGGTCTTTGATCAGAGCCAACTGAACCTCATCTTTGGCCACGACTCTCAGAACCTGATGTCTGCAAAAACAAAATGACACAACAGAGATTTACTCAACATTTACTCAACATTTAACAACAGCAGCAGGAGTTACCACAAAATAACAGACACATTACTAAAGACTGTTTCAGGAAAAAACTAAAGAAAAAGAGAGACAAGAGACATATACAAGAGACTATTAGTAAACCAAACAGCACAAGTTAAAAATAAAATTAAAAAACACTTAAAAGTCTGATAACTTAATGTGCACAGGAAAAAAAGAAAAAAAATCATTAGAAATCATGAATTGTATGTGTTAATAAAAATTATGTCACATATTTCATGTATTGTTCTCTAAAATAAGGTATAAGTATAATAAGGTATAGAGTTAGTTTTTTTTATGCAAACGAAAAAAATCCATCCTTCTCTTTTATTAAAAACAAAAAAATATAAATTCAATTGTTAAAAATCAAAAACTACAATAGAAAATTAAAACTGTGAATACAATAAATTATAAATATTGACCTTTTACTTAAGTTATTAAATTATTTCTTTTATATACAAATATTAATACAAAATAAATATATTAATAAATACAAAACACTCCCTTCTCCTTTGTTAAAAAAAATAAATATAATAATTAAAATGGTTAAAATTCAAAAACTAGTATAGAAAATTAAAACTGTGAATACAATAAATTATAAATATTGACCTTTTATCTAAGTTATATTAAATTATTTCTTATACATGTCCAAATATTAATAAAAATAAGTGTTACCCGTGGAAGGTGTCCTTGGCCAGAGCCACACAAAGCAGAGCGCAGAGTCCCAGCAGCGTCCTCATGATGAACGTGGACCTGCCGACCGCACACACCTGTTTTATACCTGTCAGAGGGTCACGTGACCTCACCGCGGCGGGTCACGTGACCCAGACGCAGCCCTGAGCTCAGTGTGTATCGGTGACGGCTGCTCAGTTCCCACAAACAGCGTCTGATACTGAGGTAAACAGTTTCAACACAGGCCTGGCTCTCAGCTCAGGGACAGATAAAAGACTAACCTGAAAATATATCAAGTTCTATGAGATATTTACACTTAGTTGATGTCGAGGAGGATTTTATTGCCCCCAAAGATTGTATTTAGTGCAATCGAGTTAGTATCTTTATGGAGAAGGTAATATTGCAGCAGGAAAGGGACACTATCCTGAACAAACAAGAGACTAAACCTTCATATCCGCTCTGTTCTTAATTAACAAACAGCAGTGACTGAAACCTTTAGCTGACAGGTTTAAATCCAACTAAAACCTGTTAAAATCCATCTAAAACCTCTAAAACCTGTTCAAATTGAACTCAAACCTATTCATATCCAACTAAAACCTTTTTAAATCCAACTTAAATCTGTTCAAATCCATTTAAAACCTGTTAAAATTGAACTCAAACCTATTCAAATCCAACCAAAACCCATTCATATCCAACTAAAACCTGTTTAAATCCAACTAAAACCTGTTTAAATCCAACTAAAACCTCTTCAAATCCATCCAAAACCTGTTCAAATCCAACCACAATCTGCTCAAATCCTATTAAAACCTGTTCAAATCCACTTAAAACCTGCTCTGGTCATAATCTAATTAATTTTGTCCAAATAAAAACCAACTACAACAACTTGAGGAAATTAAAATCCAGCTAAAATCTATTAATGTCAAACTGAAACCATTTAGAACCTGTTAAAATCCAACTAAAACCAATGAAAACCTTTCAAAAACCAACTTAAACACCATAAAGTTTGTTAAAATCAAACTAAAACTGCCCTAGACCTGTTCAAGTCCAACAAGAAACTGTATTAAACTGAACTCAACTCACTTTAAACCTGTTTATGTCATAATTATTACTGAATATGTAGAGAAACTAATATATTATGAGATTGTACTTGCTGAGAAATTGTAGTATAGTATAGTTATATATTTGTTTTATCACCTCAACACTGTATATTTTTGCTTTAAAGAATTCCAATGGCAGAGGTTTACAGTATTGTTGCTATGACTTGAGTTATTTTGAGAAAACACAGCTCGGTTAATATGCAGAACCAATATAAATGCATTAAAGAGGTTTTTAGATTAAAATGTTTGTCATAAAGTGTGTATTTATTAGATTTTGGACAGTCCTTGGAGCTATAAATGCAGAAAACAGAAGAAGAAAACTTGTCTGATTTGAAGATTTGACTAAAACACGACACTCTGATCCACTTTGCATCATGTTTCTTGCGTTTTTGGTTTGAGTGAGTGTTGTGTAACAGAGTTGATAAGAGTAAAGGACAGAGACAGCAGTGGAAAACAGCTGTGCTCAGGTTTAAAATTCACAAAGACTTACCGTACAGAAGCCAGCGCTGGTCCACGGCCATTTACTCCTGATCCAGACGGGTTCAATGAAACAATAACACGCTCAGAACCACGGTGGACACTAAAGGAAAAGGTTCTTTGAGAGAGACTGTGGTTGGATTTAATCTTATTCCAAAATACAACATCTGTCTGAGGCCGAGACTCCATGTTAATATAGGTTTAGACTGTAAATAAAGATGGACAGAGGTCTAAATGTGTCATGTTACAGGTAGTATTTTTCTGTCTGTTGGAGCCTTTAGTTGCAGAACACTTTTTCTCTAAAGTGAGCTAATGTTAAACTTTAATTTGACCCAATGCACTGTTTGTATTTTTAGATTTCAATTAGAAGATCTCACATATATACATAATATATCACAATAAAACAACAAAAAGTGTAAAATGTATAAATAGTGCAATAAAAACTGTACACAATGAGGATTTTTATATGTAATTTTAATTATTATTTTTTTTAAATTGGACTATTTATAAATGTTAGACTTTTTAGTGTTTTATTGTGCACTGAAATACAATATACTTTGAAGTTGTTTGAATAGACTTATGGACAATTAAACACATGAAGAAGAGTGAAGGAAGGAAACAGTGAAAACAGAAATCAGTCGGGTTTAAAAACACATGAAACACATACATTTTGTTGTTTTATGTTTTGTATGGCTCTATTTTTCTTGAGTCATGTCTGTATTAATTCTATATTAATAATAATAACATGTCTCTATAGGCCCTGCTCCAGTCTGACTCCAGTTCAACTGTAAAATGAGCCTCTGCAGAGACACATTCACCACAGTAAAAGCCATCCACTGGAGTTTATGACATTCTAGTGTGAAGATAAAAGTTACAGAACCAAAGAAAAACAGTGGGAGTTCTTCAGAAGCGAAACCGCCCTGATTTCCTCACAGTCAGACCACAGCTTGCATCATTTAATGGAAAAGTCTTGAGAAATGTTCACAAATTTTGCTGCGATCACGAAGAAGCCAACATCTTATTTTGGTATTGGCTCTAGAATCAGATTAAATGGCATCAGCTGTTTTTAAACTGTCAACAGTGTGAAGGTGGAGCACAGGGTTATTTCCTTTAAAAAGGGAAGTGAACACATGCAGTAGTTTCCTTTCAGATCTGCAGCTGAAACACATCTAATTCCTCTCAGCTGCTTTAAGATCTGTTATTTCATTACGTTAAGAAGAAGAAGAGTAAACAGAGGTTAAACAGGCTCTGTTATTCTTGCTACGCTACAGCAGATGCCTCCTGTGCACATTTTAGAGCAGCTTAATAACATATATTAAATAGACTTAACATCACCAACGAATGATCTGTTTGTTTACTCTTTATTTGTCAGGGACTGTGAATGAATGCATTAATCTCACAAGAAAAGAGATGTTTTGTACCAGATTTAGCTACAAGCTGCTTTCCATCTGCTGTACATTTCAGAAACAAAATTAACATTCATTCATAGTTTCTATAATTGTTACTATTCTTTACCAAAGCAGTTTTTTCTTTAATTATTAAGAGTTTATTCTTGTAGTATGTAGATTTGTTTTTTCTTTTACTCTGCTGCTGTAGAATACACCTTTAAGACGTGAACTGTTACTGAAGCAGCATCTGAAACGAGTCAAAAACACCGCACAGTCCTTTGTTAGAATAAGCCCCGCCCCTGCGCTGCGCTGATTGGCTGCTGCGCCTCTGCTCTTTGATCTGATTGGTCGAGAGCTGCATCTGTCACAGCAGAGATGCCCCTGAAGATCAGACAGAAGTGAACGGGACCAGAGCAAAGAGAAGCTGAAGGAAACACACTGCAGAAGAACAGGAAGTGAAGCAGTGCTGGCGTCAAAATAAAAGCCTCCATAAACACCCATTTCACCAGAACTGGACTTAACCGGGACTAAAACCAGAGCAGATTCCCAAACTATTTTTTCTCATATCTTTAATATTATTTAGTTATTTAATTCAATGTACACACCTACCTTACATATTTACAACAGGATGGATCAGAGAGAAACTGAATCTAAAACTAAGTGTTTTAAGGTTAAATCCATTCAATGAAGTGAAAAACCCCTGTGATTTTAATTTTAAAGCTCATGTGCATAGCGTCACCAAGACTGCTTTTTATCATTAAAAAGTATCTCTGGAGTGAGGCCATTTCTCACTGTCCTCCAGCTTCTCCTCGAGCGCTGACGAGGACCACATTCTCCTTAAACTCTCTACACTGGCTCCTGTTTCGGGTTGATTTTAAAATCCTTTCATTAGTTCATAAAGAAAGACCCTCAGACCTTCTGGACCTTCACTGCTGCTGCTCCATTATTATTCACTGAGACGATGGAACAGAGCCCAAACCACTGCCTTTTTTAAATGTAAACTCAAACCGTATTTTTTTAAGTCAGACATTTATGTAGTGTTTGTTTTATCTCACTTATTATTTATTTATTTATTTAATTTTATACATTTGTTTTACTCTATTTTATTTTACTGAGTGAAATACAGTGAAACAAAGCCATTGTTTTTTAAACTGTTGTGAATGTTGTGTTTAATGATTTTATTTTGTGAAGCACCTTGAGTTGCATTATGCTGTATGAAAAGTGTTGTATAATAAAGTTTAACTGTGACTGAAAATGACTAGAAGTTCCTAAAAACTATCAGTAAGTAACTATTGCTATTGTGAAGGATATAAGTTGTGGAGGAAATCAAAGAATGCATTCATTAAATGTATTTTTTTTAATTTATTCATAAAAATTAATTAATTACAAGAAGATGTTATAGGAAAAAAGTATAAACAAAGTCAAAAATGAGGAAATTTCAACACTACTCGGAAAGAAGAAAATCCAAGACATTTTATTGTGAAAGGTCATACCGGATAGAGTCTCGCTGCTTCGGGTGAACTTTTTCCGGAGCCGCAGACGGGACCTGCCCCAAAACCGAACAGAGAGAGTGAACCGGGGCTGTATCCTCTTTTCTCCGGTGTGTTCTTCCTGACAGCGGTGTTTGGGCCCGGACTGAACACTTTTACACAAAATGGAGATCGAAAAAGAAATGAAGAAGGTGAGTTAATGTGATTTAGTGACTTGTCCCGCGGTGGACTCTGGAGGGAACGCCCTGAAAGGTGTGCGGACCCGGGGACAGGTGGCAGCAGAAGAGCGACACTTTTAACATCACTTTAAGCCACTTTTCACCAAGTTTATACGATTAATTTAGCATTTTTTCCTGTAATAATAGTTACGCGGTAACCTACGCGGAAATACGTAAGAGACGCACGCTAACGGTCGGGTTCTGTTACTACGGCAACGGCGTTCCGACAGATCAGAGCTAAAGCTAAAGCTAATGCAGCCATAAACTTTTCTAGCTTCTTATCTTTACTTCCTTTTTTCTATTCGCTGCTGTTAACGTGGACTTTGCACCATCTTTTTTATAGAAAGTAAAAGTGAAACAAACAATACTTAATTCTGGGGGGGGATTATTTAAGATTTAGGCTAATTTCTCGTGTTGTTCCGGTAGATTTTAATTTAACTACAGTAAAATAGCCCTTCTTCACTAACTATTGCCAAATACTTAGTCCTGTTTGCAATAATGAGCTATAATCATAGGGCTAAACCTAGGTCTAATCCAAGACGAATCTAAAAACTGAAACAGAACATAACCAAGAACTAAAAAAAACTGGACTAAATCTGACCAAAACCAAAGACTGAACACAGTCCATTTTTAACAAAAGTGAGGACTCAATTTACAATGAAACCAGAAATGAGCCAAGAACAAAGTTAAACCTGGATGATTTTTGGACTAAATCCAAGAGCAAGTCCTAAACAGACACTGAGGCGGTAAAAAAAGGACCAAATTAAAGACAATCAGCTAAGACTTTTTTAACAAGGGCTGGATCTTTATTTTTATGGCATTACTTAAGATTTAGGCTAGATTCTTATGCTTTCCTGTAGATTTTAATTTAACTACAGTAAAACAACGCTTCTTTACAAACTATTGCCAAATATTAAATCCTATTTCTAATAATGTTATGAATCTTCATTCATTTAAACAATAGACGTCCATATTCCACCATAATCTGAAATGATGCTGAAATTATTATTATTTTATTTACTCCAGTTGTAAATTAAGGGTGCACACGTGATCCCAGAAAACCAGGATCATAGAGAGAAATGAACAAATCTATGAGAATGAATGTATGTCTTTGAATAAAGTTTAGAAGGTCTGACCCTCTCAGGCTGCTGTAGTTTGTCTGTGGATAGAAATAGAATGCACACTTTTGGGAGTAAAGACATTATTGCAGGAGAATAAAGACATCACTTTATTTTTCAAATACTGTCTGACATTTATGGTTTATTAACATTTATTTTTGTTGATTTATTCCATTAATATGTGTCAGCTCCGAGTTAGGCTCAGTTATGGTTCAAAGACGACCTCAATCTCCAGATTAATTGAGAGTATGCTTTAATCCTCTAATATAACTTTATTCTCAATATATTAAGACGTGAATATAATTATCTCACAGTTTTATTGTCATAAACCGGTTGTGTTTCCTGTTGGTGTGGCTCTATTTGTTCATGAATCAGTTTAAAGCAGCTGGATGCAGATTATGTGCCGTGGTTTGTTCTCCTTTTATCCATATTTAGTCCCAGCTCTCGTCTCCGTTAAGACGCCGTCGTGTGGTGCAGCTGAAAGTGGGTCTCCAGCTGTTCAACCCCGACACACATCTGCTTTAAATCTGGAGAGGATCAGCTGAAAGAGGCTCTGATCAAACTGTGTTCGACAAATACAACCTGTTTGTTTTAGGGACTCCTTCACTTTAATTAGAAACAACACAGTGATGCTGGATGTAATTCATCTGGACCTGGCAACAATCTGCAGTTTTCTGTTAACCCTGGAACAGTAAATGAACAGGGAACAGAGTAATATGACGTAAAGAGGGACGAAGTGAGCAGTAAATTAAGTCTTAAATATGGGCTGAAGCAGGAGACTTAAAAGCCAAAGCCAAAACTAAATCTGGACAAAAGCAAGACTAAATTGGGACTAAATCAGAACTAAACCAGGGACATAATCAGGGATAAGCATAGGGCTAGAACTAAAACGGAAACAGAACAAAACTAAACCAAGAACTAAAAGACTAAAGTAAAACTGTCCATTTTTAACAAAAGTGGAAACTAAATTTAGGATTAAACCAGAAATGAGCCAAGAACAAAGTTAAACCTGGACCATTTTAGAACTAAATCTGAGAAAACACACACTGAGGCCAGAAAATAAAAACAGACTTTAGGAACAAACCCAGGACAACTGCAAAAACTGACAGTTCTTTATCGTCCAGTAGTCTACAGTGAGGTCTAAAAGCAGGTGGCTGCTCCTTTTAAGGCTATACTTGAGAACATGACTCAGAGTAAAGTGTAAACCCTGTCGTCATCTGAAATAAAAGCTTTCTGGAGCCGAGTCACTGTTAACATCTGCAAGAGAGTGAGCTCAACTAAACATCACCGAGAGCAAATATTTAGACCTACACTCGGCTCAAGTACTTAAGACCTGGAATCTAGGTCAACCACACGCCTTTAAGTAAAATTCAAACACAGCAAAACCTCTAATCAACCCTATTTTACTTATATATTTTAAGAATGACAAATAATTAAAGGTTTAGGGAAAAGAACAAAGAGGACTTTTGTGTGTTTATAAAAGCAACAGTGAGTTTTG
This sequence comes from Rhyacichthys aspro, assembly GCA_036850595.1. Lineage (NCBI taxonomy): Eukaryota > Metazoa > Chordata > Actinopteri > Gobiiformes > Rhyacichthyidae > Rhyacichthys > Rhyacichthys aspro. Next base: position 23,163,103 of record CM072153.1, read on the forward strand.
AATGAGTCTAATGTGTTTTGTTCGTAGGTGACTCTGGGCCATGAGTTCGGAGCAGGAGCCAAGTGTCTCAAATGTAAAGACAAGTGTGAAGGCTTCGAGCTGCACTTCTGGAGGTTTGTACCACTTCAACACTTCCATTAAGTCTTATTTCAAACCCAAATGCAAAATGCCACTCAAAAGATCGATGCAGTTATGGTCTGAAAAATAGTCCTGGTTTAGACTTTTTTTTTTGTTTAGCCCAGTTTGGACGCTGGTTTAGTTCTGGGTTATATAATAAAGTGTTGTTCTGGTTTAGTGTTGTTTTTTCCGGGGTTTAGTCATGTTTAGGTCCAGGTTTTGTCTTGTGTTTACATCTGGGTTTAGCTTCTAATTAAGTTCTAGTTGAGTTCTGGTTTTAGACCTCCTTTGATCTCATTTTGTTTGTGTTTAATCCAATTTAAGTCCTGGGTTTGGGCCTCAGTTTAGTTCCTTTTTAATTTAGTAATGTTCAGTCCAAGCTTAGTTCGTGAATTAGGCTTAGTTCATGATTTAGCACTAATTGGCTTAGTTTAGTCCCATATTGAGTCCTGGTTAAATGTCTGGGGTTTATCAAAGGGTCTAGTTTAATTAAACCTCTCTTCCTGATTTTCTTTTCTTGTCCTGTCTCAGACTCTCCTCCAAAATCAGCCTAGAGACCTCTCCTGCTTCTCTTTTATTAAAAAAATAAAACCAGGCCAGTTTTCCTCCAAAATATAATCCATTTGACAAAACTGACAATTTGATAAAAATATGTGTTTTCTGGACTTAATCAGCCTCTAGTCTTGTGTTTTCAGCTTATTTTATATGAATGGTTTGCCAAAGTATTAGTGTTTTTTTAATATTGCAATTATCTGTGCATTTTAAATGGCAGTACACCTAAAAATTGTTTATGTCACATGTCTAAACCAAGAGTTCAAACCTGCACCGTATGTAGCCAGTGTTAGTATCTGCTCAAAAACAAGGCTAATGCTTTGTCCTTTTCTGAATGTGCCACTGTAATGGGATATCCACTTGAAAACTACAACAGAACCTTTAAATTATTGGTTTCCTCTGTATTTTGCGCTGAAAGAGTCCTCTTTACTCATTGTATACAAACCTATAATGTCCTAAAGTTAAATTGCAGTCTCAGTTGCTAAAACCTAGGCCCTAATCATCTCCACGGCTCAGTGTGGACTCCCTCAGACCTGGTTTGTGCCTCTGGCGCTGATCAGAGAGACACGACTCTGAAACATCGGGGTCTGATCAGAGGCCGACTCCTGCAGAGAACACAGTGACTCTCATTAGGAAACATGAAAGTGATGTTATGAGTCCACAGCCCTCTGCACCTCCAAGTGTCGTCCTGTAACCTGCCCCCAGCTCAGCAAAGACATGGATGCAGGAATTATTTATCATTTGAGGAAAGACACCAATAAAATGGCAACATCTGGACACAATTTACCTGAGCCATTATTTATAAATGTAGGCATTTTACTTTTAAACAGACTGTACATGATAGTGTTTCTTCAAGTTGTGAAAATGGTTGAAACCCAAATAGTTTATTGTTTATTTGTGAGTAAACAGTCTTTATGAAGAGAACCTCTATTCAGGAACAGAAACCTTAACGAGGAGGACTTCAGTTCTAAACTTCTCTTGGTGAAAGTTTGGTGAAATGTATAAAGTATTTTGGAGGAAAAAATGGTCTGGTTTTATTTTTTAATAAAAGAGAAGCTGATTAATGAGGAGAGTCTGAGACAGGGACAAAAAAAGAAAATCAGGAAGTGGAGCTTTAATTAATGTTTGGCTAATCCTTCAGCCGAGCATCACTCCTCTGTCTCTTCTTGTAAAGTTCGGTCAGTTGTCATTATTGTTACTAAACAGTTGTCCTACATCAAACTAAGAAAAGAGAAATAGAGAAACTTGTCCTTCTTGGTGTTGTCGATTTTCTTTGTAGTAATTCCGCATAACTTCATCACATTGACGATCGTAGGCATGAGATTTAAAAGGTACGTGGAGCAAATGGGATTAAAAAAAATGAAATGAAACTCATGTGATGTGTGCTGTTCACAGGAGAGATCTAATGCAGTAAGAATGCATGTAATGTGACCAGAACCAATGAGAACAGCCCTGTCTCTCGTGACCGGGACAGTAAAGATGAAAGATGATTATATTTCACTGTTTAATCAGGATTTTTGGCTCCAGTTCTGCCCTAAATGTAATGTTCTCTGAGGGGGGGTCACAGTCTGTTCTTTCATTTGGACCAGTCTCTCTCTGTTTTGTCTGAACTGGGAATAGTTTTACACTTGGATAGTTTTCCTGAACAGAGACAGACTCGTGATGTCCACAAAACCAGACGAGGAACCAGTGCGTTAATGTTTCAGATCGACTGACTCTTCTTCTTTGAGTTTATTTATTAGCTTTAAAATTTCCACTTGTCTGTTGCAGTATTTTTGCGTTCTGATCTTGATCAAAGGTGTTTATTTAACTGCAGCTGAAGAGTGTGAGAGTTATTGGTGTGAAGTGTGGCTGTCGTGCTGCAGCAGGCCTCTGTCATAAATCCTGCTGCTGTAACGTGAAGCTGTGTCAGGACTTGTGAGCTCTGCAGAAACTCTGAAGCGGAAAGTGGATCATAACGGCTACGAATAAAGACACTAAATATTCTAAATATGTCTTAACTCACACCACACCTTTGTTCATATCCAGCATAATCCAGTATTAGAAGTTTGTGAGAATATTTATATATTCAGATGAAAAATAAAAAAAAGGTATCAGTAAAAATAGTGTAGAATCACCTCCAAATAAGACCAGAGAACCAACTGAGAGACAAACAAAGTAGAAGTGAAAAGCATAATTTAGATGTAATAGAGCTGGATATGTGTGTTTAATGCATGTATTTTTACTTGGTGTAAAAAAAATAAGTTTAGTTTGCATAAGTGAAAATTGACACCACAAGATATGGAGCCATTTTAATGGTTTCTTGACATAAATGCACCTGGTTTGAAAGCCACTCTGTAACTGAGTTTTGGGGCATGCCACCATTACAATGAATGGATGATTTTATTATTGTGTCATGTTTGAAACACAAGCCCAGCCCATATGGCCTCACAAAACACCACAAATTAAAAAGACCAGTGCTAGGTTCAGTAAATAGAATACCAACAACAACAAATAAACAATTGTGCCGTTTCTTCACAAATGTGGCCAACTTCAAAATATTGCAGTTATCAACCACTTCATCCTATCATCATCAGTGCTCCAGAACATATATATATAATATTTAATTTATAGATTTTGCTCTAAACTCATCATAAAAGGGACACATGAGATCCTAAATCTAGCAGGAAAAGCTATAATATTTATGAAACTTAAACAGTCCTGTGTGAATTTTGCACTGAATTTCTCTCCT
>CM072153.1:23166602-23290124 GCA_036850595.1 Rhyacichthys aspro
GCTAGACCGGGTTAGACCAGGTTAGAATGGGGTTAGACCGGGTTCTGAGGGAGCAGAGAGAGTTAGACCGAGTTTGGACCTGGTTTGGACTGGGTTTAGACCTGCTTTAAATCCTAGGTTTACTCTGATTTAGTTCTAGTGTGATCCTGGTTTAGTCTGAGGCTTAATCCTGACTTTGGTTCAGGTTTGGTCCTAATTTAGTCTTGGTCTAGTCCTGGTCCTGGTTTAGACCCAAACATTGGTTTTGTTGTGGTTCGTGGCCCTGGTTTAAGCTAAACTTAGTCCTGGTTCAGTGGTGTTTTTGTTCTAGTCTAGTCTGGTTTTTAGGATTTAGACAGCTCTTAGTTTTCTGAATTCAGTTCCAGGTTTAATCCTTGTTTAAATCTAAATTTGTCTTGGTTTAGGACTAGATTTAGTCCAAAGCCCTGCTTTAACCAGAAACATGTCCACTTTAGCTCCATCTTGTGGCAGTGTTGAGAACTCCACTCTGGGACTAAAAGAGGCTCTTCTAATCCAACGAAACTCAATACATAACCTGTTCATTGATGTTTAAATAGATTATTGTAATGTTCACCTCCGAATCCAGCGTCCCAGTTCCTGTTGGGGTCCACTCCGACGCAGCTGGAGCCGGGGTTGGGCTTCCTGGTTTTACGCCACATTCGGTTCTGCTCAGAACACATCACAACAGGGTTCGAACAGGGGCCTGCAATCCTTGAAGATACTTGAATTGTAATCTGATTGTGTTGCTTTAATAATAAAACACAATAGAGTAATGTGCCAGTGTATTTGGATGAGCGCCCCCTGGTGGAGCAGATTGGAGAGGGTGCAGGGGAAAGAGGAAAAGTACAAATTATGGCTAAAACATGGATCAAATCGTCAAATAGAAGGGACACTTCTTCCAATAAATGAATATCTTTTTGATCAAACAAGTTTCATTTTTGGGTGAACTATCTCTTGTTTTTGCTCCAAACTATTCAACAATTTAAACAATTTAAGTTGGAAATGTCATATTGGGGTCTTTTTTAAACCACAGTGGATTTAAATGAGAAAAACTACATTCGGTATTTGTATATCAACATGTGATCTACCACCGTTGGAAGGTGCTGTAATTTGAACTTCGGTGTAATAACCCTGTCATCAGTGATGATACATAAGGCCCTTTGACCCCTGACCCTCCGGAGGAAGGCTACAGACTCACGGAGGAGTGGGTGTAGGCATATCCGTCAGGGTTGGTGACGATCTCCAGGAAGATGTCCATTTTGTTGAGGATGGCCGTGAGAGCGGGGTCTTTACCGAAATCTGTCGCGATCTGAACACAACGTGGACATCATTTATTCTGCTTTTACAGCACACTTCTGTTTCTTTACACGTTCATCCATCTTTAGGACAGTCTCAGGTTAAAGGTCACACAGTTTATTCTTTACCTTCTTGGCGAACCAGGTGCCGCTGGCCTGAGTGACCCATTCTCTGGAGTGGATCCCGGTGTCGATCCAGATGGCAGGACGGTTAGTGCCTCCGGTGCTGAACTAACAAAACAACAACAGAAAAACTCTCAAATCCAACTAAAACCTGTCAAAATCCTTCTAAAACCTGTCAAAATCCTTCTAAAACCTGTCAAATACATATAAAAGCTGTTTTAATTCAATTAAAACCTTTTCAAATCCATCTAAAACATGTTTAAATCTATTTAAAACCTGTTCAAATCCATCTAAAACCTTTTTAAATCCAACTCAAACTTGTTCAAATCCATCTAAAACCTGTTCAAACCTGTTCTTACCTTGAGCACATTGAGAGGACGGCCCTCGTAGCTCTGACCGATCACCAGTTTACTGACGAGGCTGGGGTTCTCTGAGACCAACATGTCCTGGAAACTGTACAACTGCAACACAAACCTGAACATTAGACTAAACCAGGACTTGACCAGACCTCCTGAACCCTCCTGCTCCTGGACATTTGATGTGTTTTTAACTTTGTTTGTGTTGATGCAAATGACATTTGGCCAGGTTGTGTATTTTGGTCTGAAATTAAATTTTCATGATTTTATTAAATTAAAATGTGTATTTAAATAAATAATAAATTGATCAGAATCAGTTTAGTTTTTTTGTGTTTTGACACTCCTAGATTCAGATGATCACCCCCAAAAAACTCCAATTTGGAATGGGAAAATGTACTTTTAGTGTTTTTTATGATAACTTAAATTGGCATTTAAGAGTTAAAACAAAATTCAGAAAATTCATTAATATTTCTTACATATGGTGACGACTGAAGTTAATGACATTCACAAAAAATTGGAAAAAATATGTTGACACACGTGACCAATTATTTAAAAACAAATTGACACTTTTTTGACAGGGTTTGATCATACCTCTGAAAAAATAAAACTACTTTTTGTACTTTAGAGAACATTTTTTGTGTCCAAGGGAAACAAAATGAAGGGACTTCCAAAGGTTAAAGCACAACCAGGAGTTACCCAGAATGAAACCAGGACTAAACCAGGACTAAACCAGGTCTAAACCAGGTCTAAACCAGGACTAAACCAGGTCTAAACCAGGACTAAACCAGGACTAAACCAGGACTAAACCAGGTCTAAACCAGGTCTAAACCAGGACTAAACCAGGTCTAAACCAGGTCTAAACCAGGACTAAACCAGGTCTAAACCAGGACTAAACCAGGTCTAAACCAGGACTAAACCAGGACTAAACCAGGACTAAACCAGGACTAAACCAGGTCTAAAAAAGGTCTAAAAAAGGTCTAAACCAGGACTAAACCTAGATCTAAATCAAGACCAGAGTAACTCTAGTTGGTTGTGAGTTTTTGCAGAGCTTTTTTCTTAAATATCTATAAATGTGATGATGACATATTGATATTTATTTCCGTCGGTGATCTTTAGTGTTTTGTGCGTTACCTGGGCGATGGTGTGGTATCTGGCGTAGTCGAAGCTGTCGGTGTTTCTGGCTTCACCAAAACGAGCGGCAGACTCCATCTCCTCCTTTTCCTCGTCCAGCATCACCTAAAAAACACACATTTACACCGACTTTTACATGACATTGAAACAGAACCATTGAATCATTACTTCAATCATGTAAAACCAGTCAGATTGAGTGTTTTTTGAGGGTTGGTACCTGCAGGTCTTGGATCATGACGGAGAAGTGGATCTCCCAGGCGTCCAGATACTCTTTAACCTGGTCCAGAGTCTGAGGCGGGACTCTGATGTCGACGGGAGTGGACACGTCGCTCACATCTCTCCAGAAATCCACCTGAAACACAAACAAAACATACAAAACAAGGCTCTGAGGAAGGCTTTCGTCAAGTTTTTATTTATGAACAGTTTCACATTAACGCCTGTTGATAATCTGACGAAATGGGGGAACTAGATGAAGCAATTTCCACTTTTTAAAACCTGTTGTATCACTTTGTGCCTCTAGATGGAGGTGAAAAACCCGTTTGAATACAACTAAAACCTGCTCAAATCCAAAGAAAAACATCTTAAATCTAACTAAATCCTGTTTAAATCCATCTAAAACCTGTTTGAATACAACTAAAATCTATTCAATCCAACTGAAACCTGTTCAAACCCAACTAAAACATGTTTAAATCCATCTTAAACCTGTTTAAATCAAACTAAAACATGTTCAGATCCATCTAAAACCTGTCTGAATCCGAGAAAACCTTGTCTAAATCCAACCAAACCTGTTAAAATCCTATTGAAACCTGTTCAAATCCATCTAAAACCAGTTCAAATCTAACTAAAACCTGTTTAAATCCCTCTAAAGACTGTCAAATCCATCTAAAACCAGTTCAAATCTAACTAAAACCTGTTTAAATCCCTCTAAAGACTGTCAAATCCATCTAAAACCAGTTCAAAATCAACTAAAACCTGTTCAAATTCTTGTAAAACCTGTTTAAATTTGATTAAATCCAATTCAAAACCAACAAAAACCATATTCATCAAAGACCTTTTTAAATTCAATTTATTTTAAACATACAATATTTTGACTTTATAATTTAAATATAGGCATAAAGTCCACACATATTTCTACTTCTAATATGGAATAATTACTAGAACTGTATATCAACATCTGATTTCTTCTTTTTCAATAATAAAGGTAGCAAGGTTCTTTAACTGATTTAATTACAGATATCTCTCCTGTTTCCTGTTGCTCCTGGTTGCCTCTCCAAGTCTTGATTCTAGTGTAAAGTGTGTTTATTGTGTATTGACCTGGTGCTCGAACATCTCCTCCAGGTCTTTGATCAGAGCCAACTGAACCTCATCTTTGGCCACGACTCTCAGAACCTGATGTCTGCAAAAACAAAATGACACAACAGAGATTTACTCAACATTTACTCAACATTTAACAACAGCAGCAGGAGTTACCACAAAATAACAGACACATTACTAAAGACTGCTGCCTGTTTCAGGAAAAAACTAAACAAAAAGAGAGACAAGAGACATATACAAGAGACTATTAGTAAACCAAACAGCACAAGTTAAAAATAAAATTAAAAAACACTTAAAAGTCTGATAACTTAATGTGCACAGGAAAAAAAGAAAAAAAATCATTAGAAATCATGAATTGTATGTGTTAATAAAAATTATGTCACATATTTCATGTATTGTTCTCTAAAATAAGGTATAAGTATAATAAGGTATAGAGTTAGGTTTTTTTATGCAAACGAAAAAAATCCATCCTTCTCTTTTATTAAAAACAAAAAAATATAAATTCAATTGTTAAAAATCAAAAACTACAATAGAAAATTAAAACTGTGAATACAATAAATTATAAATATTGACCTTTTACTTAAGTTATTAAATTATTTCTTTTATATACAAATATTAATACAAAATAAATATATTAATAAATACAAAATATTCCCTTCTCCTTTGTTAAAAAATAAATAAATATAATAATTAAAATGGTTAAAATTCAAAAACTAGTATAAAAAATTAAACCTGTGAATACAATAAATTATAAATATTGACCTTTTACTTAAGTGATTAAATTATTTCTTTTATATCCAAATATTAATAAAAAATAAATATATTAATAAATACAAAACATTTTTCTTAAAAAAAGATACATCATAATCAAAAATGTTAAAAATCAAAAACTAGTATAGAAAATTAAAACTGTGAATACAATAAATTACAAATATTGACCTTTTATCTAAGTTCTATTAAATTATTTCTTATACATGTCCAAATAAGAATAAAAATAAAATAAATAAGTGTGTATGGCGTTGAGTGTTACCCGTGGAAGGTGTCCTTGGCCAGAGCCACACAAAGCAGAGCGCAGAGTCCCAGCAGCGTCCTCATGATGAACGTGGACCTGCCGACCGCACACACCTGTTTTATACCTGTCAGAGGGTCACGTGACCTCACCGCGGCGGGTCACGTGACCAGACGCAGCCCTGAGCTCAGTGTGTATCGGTGACGGCTGCTCAGTTCCCACAAACAGCGTCTGATACTGAGGTAAACAGTTTCAACACAGGCCTGGCTCTCAGCTCAGGGACAGATAAAAGACTAACCTGAAAATATATCAAGTTCTATGAGATATTTACACTTAGTTGATGTCGAGGAGGATTTTATTGCCCCCAAAGATTGTATTTAGTGCAATCGAGTTAGTATCTTTATGGAGAAGGTAATATTGCAGCAGGAAAGGGACACTATCCTGAACAAACAAGAGACTAAACCTTCATATCCGCTCTGTTCTTAATTAACAAACAGCAGTGACTGAAAGCTTTAGCTGACAGGTTTAAATCCAACTAAAACCTGTTCAAATCCAACTAAAACCTGTTAAAATCCAATTAAAACCTGTTAAAATCTATCCAAATCCTGTTCAAATCCATCTAAACTTGCCAAATCTATCAAAACAATGGTTTAAATTAATCTAAAACCTGTCTGAATCTTAACAACTTTTGTTTAAATCCAACCACAATCTGCTCAAATCCTATTAAAACCTGTTCAAATCCACTTAAAACCTGCTCTGGTCATAATCTAATTAATTTTGTCCAAATAAAAACCAACTACAACAACTTGAGGAAATTAAAATCCAGCTAAAATCTATTAATGTCAAACTGAAACCATTTAGAACCTGTTAAAGTCCAACTAAAACCAATGAAAACCTTTCAAAAACCAACTTAAACACCATAAAGTTTGTTAAAATCAAACTAAAACTGCCCTAGACCTGTTCAAGTCCAACAAGAAACTGTATTAAACTGAACTCAACTCACTTTAAACCTGTTTATGTCATAATTATTACTGAATATGTAGAGAAACTAATATATTATGAGATGGTACTTGCTGAGAAATTGTAGTATAGTATAGTTATATATTTGTTTTATCACCTCAACACTGTATATTTTTGCTTTAAAGAATTCCAATGGCAGAGGTTTACAGTATTGTTGCTATGACTTGAGTTATTCTGTTGATATGCAGAACCAATATAAATGCATTAAAGAGGTTTTTAGATTAAAATGTTTGTCATAAAGCGTGTATTTGAATTGAAATAGTAGATTTTGGACAGTCCTTGGAGCTCTACATGCAGAAAACAGAAGAAGAAAACTTGTCTGATTTGAAGATTTGACTAAAACACGACACTTTGATCCACTTTGCATCATGTTTCTTGCGTTTTTGGTTTGAGTGAGTGTTGTGTAACAGAGTTGATAAGAGTAAAGGACAGAGACAGCAGTGGAAAACAGCTGTGCTCAGGTTTAAAATTCACAAAGACTTACCGTACAGAAGCCAGCGCTGGTCCACGGCCATTTACTCCTGATCCAGACGGGTTCAATGAAACAATAACACGCTCAGAACGACGGTGGACACTAAAGGAAAAGGTTCTTTGAGAGAGACTGTGGTTGGATTTAATCTTATTCCAAAATACAACATCTGTCTGAGGCCAAGACTCCATGTTAATATAGGTTTAGACTGTAAATAAAGATGGACAGAGGTCTAAATGTGTCATGTTACAGGTAGTATTTTTCTGTCTGTTGGAGCCTTTAGTTGCAGAACACTTTTTCTCTAAAGTGAGCTAATGTTAAACTTTAATTTGACCCAATGCACTGTTTGTATTTTTAGATTTCAATTAGAAGATCTCACATATATACATAATATATCACAATAAAACAACAAAACATGTATAAATAGTGCAATAAAAACTGTACACAATGAGGATTTTTATATGTAATTTTAATTATTATTTTTTTTAAATTGGACTATTTATAAATGTTAGACTTTTTAGTGTTTTATTGTGCACTGAAATACAATATACTTTGAAGTTGTTTGAACAGACTTATGGACAATTAAACACATGAAGAAGAGTGAAGAAAGGAAACAGTGAAAACAGAAATCAGTCGGGTTTAAAAACACATGAAACACATACATTTTGTTGTTTTATGTTTTGTATGGCTCTATTTTTCTTGAGTCATGTCTGTATTAATTCTATATTAATAATAATAACATGTCTCTATCGGCCCTGCTCCAGTCTGACTCCAGTTCAACTGTAAAATGAGCCTCTGCAGAGACACATTCACCACAGTAAAAGCCATCCACTGGAGTTTATGAAATTCTAGTGTGAAGATAAAAGTTACAGAACCAAAGAAAAACAGTGAGAGTTCTTCAGAAGAGAAACCGCCCTGATTTCCTCACAGTCAGACCACAGCTTGCATCATTTAATGGAAAAGTCTTGAGAAATGTTCACAAATTTTGCTGCGATCACGAAGAAGCCAACATCTTATTTTGGTATTGGCTCTAGAATCAGATTAAATGGCATCAGCTGTTCTTAAACTGTCAACAGTGTGAAGGTGGAGCACAGGGTTATTTCCTTTAAAAAGGGAAGTGAACACATGCAGTAGTTTCCTTTCAGATCTGCAGCTGAAACACATCTAATTCCTCTCAGCTGCTTTAAGATCTGTTATTTCATTACGTTAAGAAGAAGAAGAGTAAACAGAGGTTAAACAGGCTCTGTTATTCTTGCTACGCTACAGCAGATGCCTCCTGTGCACATTTTAGAGCAGCTTAATAACATATATTAAATAGACTTAACATCACCAACGAATGATCTGTTTGTTTACTCTTTATTTGTCAGGGACTGTGAATGAATGCATTAATCTCACAAGAAAAGAGATGTTTTGTACCAGATTTAGCTACAAGCTGCTTTCCATCTGCTGTACATTTCAGAAACAAAATTAACATTCATTCATAGTTTCTATAATTGTTACTATTCTTTACCAAAGCAGTTTTTTCTTTAATTATTAAGAGTTTATTCTTGTAGTATGTAGATTTGTTTTTTCTTTTACTCTGCTGCTGTAGAATACACCTTTAAGACGTGAACTGTTACTGAAGCAGCATCTGAAACGAGTCAAAAACACCGCACAGTCCTTTGTTAGAATAAGCCCCGCCCCTGCGCTGCGCTGATTGGCTGCTGCGCCTCTGCTCTTTGATCTGATTGGTCGAGAGCTGCATCTGTCACAGCAGAGATGCCCCTGAAGATCAGACAGAAGTGAACGGGACCAGAGCAAAGAGAAGCTGAAGAAAACACACTGCAGAAGAACAGGAAGTGAAGCAGTGCTGGCGTCAAAATAAAAGCCTCCATAAACACCCATTTCACCAGAACTGGACTTAACCGGGACTAAAACCAGAGCAGATTCCCAAACTATTTTTTCTCATATCTTTAATATTATTTAGTTATTTAATTCAATGTACACACCTACCTTACATATTTACAACAGGATGGATCAGAGAGAAACTGAATCTAAAACTAAGTGTTTTAAGGTTAAATCCATTCAATGAAGTGAAAAACCTTGGTGTAATTTTAATTTTAAAGCTCATGTGCATAGCGTCACCAAGACTGCTTTTTATCATTAAAAAGTATCTCTGGAGTGAGGCCATTTCTCACTGTCCTCCAGCTTCTCCTCGAGCGCTGACGAGGACCACATTCTCCTTAAACTCTCTACACTGGCTCCTGTTTCGGGTTGATTTTAAAATCCTTTCATTAGTTCATAAAGAAAGACCCTCAGACCTTCTGGACCCTCACTGCTGCTGCTCCATTATTATTCACTGAGACGATGGAACAGAGCCCAAACCACTGCCTTTTTTAAATGTAAACTCAAACCGTATTTTTTTAAGTCAGACATTTATGTAGTGTTTGTTTTATCTCACTTATTATTTATTTATCTAATTTTATACATTTGTTTTACTCTATTTTATTTTACTGAGTGAAATACAGTGAAACAAAGCCATTGTTTTTTAAACTGTTGTGAATGTTGTGTTTAATGATTTTATTTTGTGAAGCACCTTGAGTTGCATTATGCTGTATGAAAAGTGTTGTATAATAAAGTTTAACTGTGATTGAAAATTACTAGAAGTTCCTAAAAACTATCAGTAAGTAACTATTGCTATTGTGAAGGATATAAGTTGTGGAGGAAATCAAAGAACGCATTCATTAAATGTTTTTTTTAATTTATTCATAAAAATTAATTAATTACAAGATGTTACAGGAAAAAAGTATAAACAAAGTCAAAAATGAGGAAATTTCAACACTACTCGGAAACAAGAAAATCCAAGACATTTTATTGTGAAAGGTCATACCGGATAGAGTCTCGCTGCTTCGGGTGAACTTTTTCCGGAGCCGCAGACGGGACCTGCCCCAAAACCGAACAGAGAGAGTGAACCGGGGCTGTATCCTCTTTTCTCCGGTGTGTTCTTCCTGACAGCGGTGTTTGGGCCCGGACTGAACACTTTTACACAAAATGGAGATCGAAAAAGAAATGAAGAAGGTGAGTTAATGTGATTTAGTGACTTGTCCCGCGGTGGACTCTGGAGGGAACGCCCTGAAAGGTGTGCGGACCCGGGGACAGGTGGCAGCAGAAGAGCGACACTTTTAACATCACTTTAAGCCACTTTTCACCAAGTTTATACGATTAATTTAGCATTTTTTCCTGTAATAATAGTTACGCGGTAACCTACGCGGAAATACGTAAGAGACGCACGCTAACGGTCGGGTTCTGTTACTACGGCAACGGCGTTCCGACAGATCAGAGCTAAAGCTAAAGCTAATGCAGCCATAAACTTTTCTAGCTTCTTATCTTTACTTCCTTTTTTCTATTCGCTGCTGTTAACGTGGACTTTGCACCATCTTTTTTATAGAAAGTAAAAGTGAAACAAACAATACTTAATTCTGGGGGGGGATTATTTAAGATTTAGGCTAATTTCTCGTGTTGTTCCGGTAGATTTTAATTTAACTACAGTAAAATAGCCCTTCTTCACTAACTATTGCCAAATACTTAGTCCTGTTTGCAATAATGAGCTATAATCATAGGGCTAAACCTAGGTCTAATCCAAGACGAATCTAAAAACTGAAACAGAACATAACCAAGAACTAAAAAAAACTGGACTAAATCTGACCAAAACCAAAGACTGAACACAGTCCATTTTTAACAAAAGTGAGGACTCAATTTACAATGAAACCAGAAATGAGCCAAGAACAAAGTTAAACCTGGATGATTTTTGGACTAAATCCAAGAGCAAGTCCTAAACAGACACTGAGGCGGTAAAAAAAGGACCAAATTAAAGACAATCAGCTAAGACTTTTTTAACAAGGGCTGGATCTTTATTTTTATGGCATTACTTAAGATTTAGGCTAGATTCTTATGCTTTCCTGTAGATTTTAATTTAACTACAGTAAAAGAACGCTTCTTTTCAAACTATTGCCAAATATTAAATCCTATTTCTAATAATGTTATGAATCTTCATTCATTTAAACAATAGACGTCCATATTCCACCATAATCTGAAATGATGCTGAAATTATTATTATTTTATTTACTCCAGTTGTAAATTAAGGGTGCACACATGATCCCAGAAAACCAGGATCATAGAGAGAAATGAACAAATCTATGAGAATGAATGTATGTCTTTGAATAGTTTAGAAGGTCTGACCCTCTCAGGCTGCTGTAGTTTGTCTGTGGATAGAAATAGAATGCACACTTTTGGGAGTAAAGACATTATTGCAGGAGAATAAAGACATCACTTTATTTTTCAAATACTGTCTGACATTTATGGTTTATTAACATTTATTATTGTTGATTTATTCCATTAATATGTGTCAGCTCCGAGTTAGGCTCAGTTATGGTTCAAAGACGACCTCAATCTCCAGATTAATTGAGAGTATGCTTTAATCCTCTAATATAACTTTATTCTCAATATATTAAGACTTGAATATAATTATCTCACAGTTTTATTGTCATAAACCGGTTGTGTTTCCTGTTGGTGTGGCTCTATTTGTTCATGAATCAGTTTAAAGCAGCTGGATGCAGATTATGTGCCGTGGTTTGTTCTCCTTTTATCCATATTTAGTCCCAGCTCTCGTCTCCGTTAAGACGCCGTCGTGTGGTGCAGCTGAAAGTGGGTCTCCAGCTGTTCAACCCCGACACACATCTGCTTTAAATCTGGAGAGGATCAGCTGAAAGAGGCTCTGATCAAACTGTGTTCGACAAATACAACCTGTTTGTTTTAGGGACTCCTTCACTTTAATTAGAAACAACACAGTGATGCTGGATGTAATTCATCTGGACCTGGCAACAATCTGCAGTTTTCTGTTAACCCTGGAACAGTAAATGAACAGGGAACAGAGAAATATGATGTAAAGAGGGACTAAAGTGAGCAGTAAATTAAGTCTTAAATATGGGCTGAAGCCAAAGCCAAAACTAAATCTGGACAAAAGCAAGACTAAATTGGGACTAAATCAGAACTAAACCAGGGACATAATCAGGGATAAGCATAGGGCTAGAACTAAAACGGAAACAGAACAAAACTAAACCAAGAACTAAAAGACTAAAGTAAAACTGTCCATTTTTAACAAAAGTGGAAACTAAATTTAGGATTAAACCAGAAATGAGCCAAGAACAAAGTTAAACCTGGACCATTTTAGAACTAAATCTGAGAAAACACACACTGAGGCCAGAAAATAAAAACAGACTTTAGGAACAAACCCAGGACAACTGCAAAAACTGACAGTTCTTTATCGTCCAGTAGTCTACAGTGAGGTCTAAAAGCAGGTGGCTGCTCCTTTTAAGGCTATACTTGAGAACATGACTCAGAGTAAAGTGTAAACCCTGTCGTCATCTGAAATAAAAGCTTTCTGGAGCCGAGTCACTGTTAACATCTGCTCTGTGTGTTTCAGGAAGAGAGTGAGCTCAACTAAACATCACCGAGAGCAAATATTTAGACCTACACTCGGCTCAAGTACTTAAGACCTGGAATCTAGGTCAACCACACGCCTTTAAGTAAAATTCAAACACAGCAAAACCTCTAATCAACCCTATTTTACTTATATATTTTAAGAATGACAAATAATTAAAGGTTTAGGGAAAAGAACAAAGAGGACTTTCGTGTGTTTATAAAAGCAACAGTGAGTTCTGAATGAGTCTAATGTGTTTTGTTCGTAGGTGACTCTGGGCCATGAGTTCGGAGCAGGAGCCAAGTGTCTCAAATGTAAAGACAAGTGTGAAGGCTTCGAGCTGCACTTCTGGAGGTTTGTACCACTTCAACACTTCCATTAAGTCTTATTTCAAACCCAAATGCAAAATGCCACTCAAAAGATCGATGCAGTTATGGTCTGAAAAATAGTCCTGGTTTAGACTTTTTTTTTTTGTTTAGCCCAGTTTGGACGCTGGTTTAGTTCTGGGTTATATAATAAAGTGTTGTTCTGGTTTAGTGTTGGTTTTTCCGGGGTTTAGTCATGTTTAGGTCCAGGTTTTGTCTTGTGTTTACATCTGGGTTTAGCTTCTAATTAAGTTCTGGTTTTAGACCTCCTTTGATCTCATTTTGTTTGTGTTTAATCCAATTTAAGTCCTGGGTTTGGGCCTCAGTTTAGTTCCTTTTTAATTTAGTAATGTTCAGTCCAAGCTTAGTTCGTGAATTAGGCTCAGTTCATGATTTAGCACTAATTGAGCTAGTTTAGTCCCATATTGAGTCCTGGTTAAATGTCTGGGGTTTATCAAAGGGTCTAGTTTAATTAAACCTCTTCCTGATTTTCTTTTCTTGTCCCTGTCTCAGACTCTCCTCCAAAATCAGCCTAGAGACCTCTCCTGCTTCTCTTTTATTAAAAAAAATAAAACCAGGCCAATGTTTCCTCCAAAATACTAATCCATTTGACAAAACTGAACCAATTTGATAAAAATATGTGTTTTCTGGACTTAATCAGCCTCTAGTCTTGTGTTTTCAGCTTATTTTATATGAATGGTTTGCCAAAGTATTAGTGTTTTTTTAATATTGCAATTATCTGTGCATTTTAAATGGCAGTACACCTAAAAATTGTTTATGTCACATGTCTAAACCAAGAGTTCAAACCTGCACCGTATGTAGCCAGTGTTAGTATCTGCTCAAAAACAAGGCTAATGCTTTGTCCTTTTCTGAATGTGCCACTGTAATGGGATATCCACTTGAAAACTACAACAGAACCTTTAAATTATTGGTTTCCTCTGTATTTTGCGCTGAAAGAGTCCTCTTTACTCATTGTATACAAACCTATAATGTCCTAAAAGTTAAATTGCAGTCTCCGCGTTGCTAAAACCTAGGCCCTAATCATCTCCACGGCTCAGTGTGGACTCCCTCAGACCTGACGTTTGTGCCTCTGACGCTGATCAGAGGAGACACGACTCTGAAACATCGGGGTCTGATCAGAGGCCGACTCCTGCAGAGAACACAGTGACTCTCATTAGGAAACATGAAAGTGATGTTATGAGTCCACAGCCCTCTGCACCTCCAAGTGTCGTCCTGTAACCTGCCCCCAGCTCAGCAAAGACATGGATGCAGCGGGATTATTTATCATTTGAGGAAAGACACCAATAAAATGGCAACATCTGGACACAATTTACCTGAGCCATTATTTATAAATGTAGGCCTTTTACTTTTAAACAGACTGTACATGATAGTGTTTCTTCAAGTTGTGAAAATGGTTGAAACCCAAATAGTTTATTGTTTATTTGTGAGTAAACAGTCTTTATGAAGAGAACCTCTATTCAGGAACAGAAACCTTAACGAGGAGGACTTCAGTTCTAAACTTCTCTTGGTGAAAGTTTGGTGAAATGTATAAAGTATTTTGGAGGAAAAAATGGTCTGGTTTTATTTTTTAATAAAAGAGAAGCAGGAGAGGTCCCTAGACTGGTTTTGGAGGAGAGTCTGAGACAGGGACAAAAAAAGAAAATCAGGAAGTGGAGCTTTAATTAATGTTTGGCTAATCCTTCAGCCGAGCATCACTCCTCTGTCTCTTCTTGTAAAGTTCGGTCAGTTGTCATTATTGTTACTAAACAGTTGTCCTACATCAAACTAAGAAAAGAGAAATGCCAGAGAAACTTGTCCTTCTATGGTGTTGTCTGATTTTCTTTGTAGTAATTCCATTGCATAACTTCATCACATTGACGATCGTAGGCATGAGATTTAAAAGGTACGTGGAGCAAATGGGATTAAAAAAAATGAAATGAAACTCATGTGATGTGTGCTGTTCACAGGAGAGATCTAATGCAGTAAGAATGCATGTAATGTGACCAGAACCAATGAGAACAGCCCTGTCTCTCGTGACCGGGACAGTAAAGATGAAAGATGATTATATTTCACTGTTTAATCAGGATTTTTGGCTCCAGTTCTGCCCTAAATGTAATGTTCTCTGAGGGGGGGTCACAGTCTGTTCTTTCATTTGGACCAGTCTCTCTCTGTTTTGTCTGAACTGGGAATAGTTTTACACTTGGATAGTTTTCCTGAACAGAGACAGACTCGTGATGTCCACAAAACCAGACGAGAGCAACCAGTGCGTTAATGTTTCAGATCGACTGACTCTTCTTCTTTGAGTTTTATTTATTAGCTTTAAAATTTCCACTTGTCTGTTGCAGTATTTTTGCGTTCTGATCTTGATCAAAGGTGTTTATTTAACTGCAGCTGAAGAGTGTGAGAGTTATTGGTGTGAAGTGTGAGGCTGGTCGTGCTGCAGCAGGCCTCTGTCATAAATCCTGCTGCTGTAACGTGAAGCTGTGTCAGGACTTGTGAGCTCTGCAGAAACTCTGAAGCGGAAAGTGGATCATAACGGCTACGAATAAAGACACTAAATATTCTAAATATGTCTTAACTCACACCACACCTTTGTTCATATCCAGCATAATCCAAGAAATTATTAGAAGTTTGTGAAATATTTATATATTCAGATGAAAAAAAAAAAAGGTATCAGTAAAAATAGTGTAGAATCACCTCCAAATAAGACCAGAGAACCAACTGAGAGACAAACAAAGTAAGTGAAAAGCATAATTTAGATGTAATAGAGCTGGATATGTGTGTTTAATGCATGTATTTTTACTTGGTGTAAAAAAAAATTAAGTTTAGTTTGCATAAGTGAAAATTGACACCACAAGATATGGAGCCATTTTAATGGTTTCTTGACATAAATGCACCTGGTTTGAAAGCCACTCTGTAACTGAGTTTTGGGGCATGCCACCATTACAATGAATGGATGATTTTATTATTGTGTCATGTTTGAAACACAAGCCCAGCCCATATGGCCTCACAAAACACCACAAATTAAAAAGACCAGTGCTAGGTTCAGTAAATAGAATACAACAACAACAAATAAACAATTGTGCCGTTTCTTCACAAATGTGGCCAACTTCAAAATATTGCAGTTATCAACCACTTCATCCTATCATCATCAGTGCTCCAGAACATATATATATAATATTTAATTTATAGATTTTGCTCTAAACTCATCATAAAAGGGACACATGAGATCCTAAATCTAGCAGGAAAAGCTATAATATTTATGAAACTTAAACAGTCCTGTGTGAATTTTGCACTGAATTTCTCTCCTTTCCTTTTGTGCACATACAGCCAGAAAAGTTCTTTGGTCTTGCTTTAAAAACTCCAAAGTCTTAAATTATAAAGTGTCTTGTTTTGTCTTTAGGAAAATCTGCCGTAACTGTAAATGCGGTTTGCCGGAGCACGACGTCCAGATGGACTCAGAGGAAAACAAGAAAGTGGGGAAACTGTTCGAGGACACCAAATACACGGGTCTGATCGCCAAACTGAAGAGAGACGGTATCCCGGGACAGCAGGCCAACGCGGTGACCCTGAGCGTCCCCGGCTCCTCCACGGCGTACCTCGTCCCTCCGGTCGCCTCCTCTTCTTCTGTGGTTCCTCCGGTCGCCTCCTCTTCTTCTCTGGCCGGCTCCGGGTCTCCGTCCAGTTCGGGTTATTCCTCCGTCAGCTCCTCCACGGGTTCGATTCCCGGGTCGGTGGCCGGGGCGAGCGCTCAGCCCGCTTCGGTGAATGTGACGCCGGTTAAAGCCAACACGGTCCCGGTCTCCGTCTCTGCGTCTTCAGCTAAAGTGGAGCCGGTTCACAAAGACGTCCCCATGAAGTCCGTCACCTACGAATGGGCCCCGCCGGTCGCCAACAAACACCTGGTGAGAGTTAAAAACACTCCGGGACCGTAATCTGATAACACAGTGATTCTCTTCAGCAGAACCTCTGTTTACTTTAGCATTTATTTATTTATCCAGTAAATTTTTATTATAAGCGGCAGAGCTACTCGATTATGTAAAGAATCATAATCACAATTATTTTGGTCTTTATTGAAAACATGATTATTTTACTCGATTACTCAGTGACTTTGGAAATATGTTGGATTTATTGGACAAAACGGTAAATTCTCCTTAAAATAAATAATATATTCAACGTATGAATAAATAGCTTAAAAAATAAACAGAAATAATAATTAAGATAACAACAATGTAGTGCACTTCCACAATCTCCTGGAAAACCAGAAACAAGTCAATAAAAACAGTAATAAAAGTAATAAATATATTTTTTTCTGGATTACACAGGTTTTGTGATCTTTGGAGCTGAAATTGAAGTTGAAATTATAAATTCGATTAATTGCACAGTCCTAATAAGCGGCCATTCTGAAACCAAGGAACACCATCATAATATAGACATGAACAGTATGGAATAAAACCTGAACCAGTGCGAATAAAGCACTCGCTGCCAACACCTTTTAATGAACTTATATTGGCATCCGTTTTAATGGTTTAATAAAGGCATTCAGAAAGGGTTTAATTACATCAGATTATACTTCTGCAACAGAAAAGCACAGCATCTGCAGGAGTCTGGGCCTTGAGCAGAGACAGAGCAGTGCAGTCTTTACTCTTCTTTACTCTTGTTACGTCTCTGGGAGGATTTTTGATTATTTAACCATTTAAGTCCACAACATTAAGAGCAAAAGTAGAGACAGTGGGATGTCTGAGTCTGTGTCAGAAAAAGCTCCTTCATGAATGTTTTTTCTCAATGAGTCAGTAGAGAGTAAGTCTACCTAGACCCTTTAATTTACTTACATTTAACATAATTTCCTTAGTTTTAATGCTTTCAGTTTCTAAATAAAGGTGTGTGAGTATTTTTAACTGCACCAGATTATTTTCCCAACAAGGAAATGCACATAAACTGAAGTTATAAACTGCTCCACTGATGCTTCAGGTGCAAAGACTTAGGTTACTTTACAATATACATGTAACATATATCAATATATGATAAAATTAGATTGTTAGGGTCAGATACAGTACAATACTTCCCAAAAGTCATTTCCACTCGTCTGTTTGATAGTGTTTTTCTGTTTAGTCTAGACGCTTGTATCTGAAGGACATTTGCTCCACTTCTTTCCTACTTTCTCAGCTCAGTCTTCCTCTATCTCGTCTCTGATTGGTCGGTCTTGTCTCGTCCCTGTCCCTCCAGGCGGTGCGTTACATCGAGCTGCTGCCCCCGGAGAAGCGCCCCGTGTCGGGTTCGGAGGGAGCCGCGTACCGCCGGCAGCAGATGGCCCGTCAGCTCCCGGAACACGACCAGGACCCGAACAAGTGCCACGACCTGAGCCCCGCCGAGGTCAAACTGATGCAGCAGTACGTCCGCAAATACAAGGACGAGGCGCTGGGCGTAGGGGACGTCTGTCTGCCCGAAGAGATCGCTCAGGCTGGGGCTGGAGCTGGGACTGGGACTGGTCCTTGGGCTGGAGCTGGGACTGGTCCTTGGGCTGGAGCTGGGACTGGTCCTTGGGCTGGAGCTGGGGCTGGGGCTGGGACTGGGACTGGTCCTTGGGCTGGAGCTGGGACTGGTCCTGGGGCTGGTCCTGGATCTGGCCCTGGATCTGGTCCTGGGGCTGGTCCTGGTTCTGGTCTGGGACGTGGTGCAGGACCAGGTGGATGTGTGGGAACAGCGGCTGCAGCTGGAGCGATGGGTCCAGGAGCTCAACAGAACTTCGTAAGCACACTTCTGTTTGTAATGTTTCTATCTTATTTATAATGCATTTATATTGAGGCTGGTAAAATTAGTGTTAAGTTTTTGCGTTACTTTTTTCACTTCAGTGCGTTAAAACAATAATGCAGTTGTTAATTGGACGTAACGCTGCAGCTCATTTGTGTTTCCTGAGGCTAACGCGGCTAACACTGGAGCTAACGATGGAAAACAATAAAAACTCGCTGCTAAATGGACAACTGTGCTTTAAGAGATTAACAGATGGTTCCTGGAAAAGAGTAAAGTCATGTGTGATTTACAGATTTAAATATTCTGTAAGGTTCTAAAAACACAAGTTCACACAAAGTGACTTTTCAAATAAAGTTCTGAAGCACAAAGTGAATGTATTAATGCACTTTAAGTTACTGTAGTTTATAAAGATTTCTCATTTATTTTTAAGTTATTTGTTAAATCATTGTTGCATTCATAAACTGGACTGTCATAGAGACTCAGTTTAGAGTCTGAACAATCCAACATTAATACTTTTCTGTAAAACTTATTACAATTTACAACGCGATTAATTACAGCCAGATTTGTGATTAATTTTTTTTTTTTTTTAATCGATTCACATCCCTAATATCATAGAGCGAGCTAAACTTTAAACCCATCTCTTTAAAAATATCTTGCATTTAACACTAGATGGTGCCATTTACTCTCTTTAAAAGCCTGTTCCTTTTACAGTAACTAGATTAAATTCACTCATGAGTCCTTGGTTCATTTTTTATTCCTCCTTTAATTTCACTGTGACTCATTTTTAACAAGAAACAGCAGCTGCTTTTGAAAAAGGAATCCACAGTGAATCAGAAACTCAAAACCACAAGCAGCTGGCTTTTAAAATGTATCAGAAGAAGAAAAAAGTCTTATTCAAAGTGTTTTAAATTGACCAGAAGAGCTATTCATGGTATAATATTCATTTTATACGATAAAAAATGGCACAATTACTCTAAACCAGACCGTTGTGGCTAAAGGGCTCGTACCGTGACAAGTTTTACAGCTTTTATTCAGGAAAACCATTGTCTCTATTAAAAAGGTTGTATTTTCAGATCAAAGCGGGCAATTGTTGTAAATAGAGTAGAATATTAGCTTTTGTTTGAACCTGTTCAGCTCCTGAAAGAACATATTATTCCTGCAAAGAATGGCTCAAATTAATCTTAGAAACAGGAAACAGATGGAGCTGAATGTGGCTTTATTTTAGCTTGTGCAACAGGGATTAAAACTACTTTGAAAATAGTGCTTTTATTGTGTTTTTATGTGTCTTTTGGTCCGGTTTGCTGCAGTCGTGTTACCATTGCCAAAAGCCGATGCGTCAGGGAGACCCGGCCGTTTACGCCGAAAGAGCCGGATACGATAAGATGTGGCACCCGGCCTGCTTCGTGTGCGTCACCTGCAACGAGCTGCTGGTCGACATGATCTACTTCTGGAAGAAAGGGAAGATGTTCTGCGGCCGCCATTACGGAGACAGCGAGAAGCCCCGGTGTGGCGGATGTGACGAGGTACGGACTCCCGGTGGATACCTTCAGTGGTGAATGCTATGTGTGTTATTGTAATCATTTTAATTTCACTCCAGCCTTGAAACAGACCATGGGCCAGAGTAGTGTTTCATTTAATGTAAAGCACTTTATGTCGGATTAAAAAGAAGATAAGCAGACTATTAGATAAGTATTAATTAATCAGAGTGGCCTCCTTTCTTCAGAAACACTGACAGTAAAAAGGCGTCGGTCATAACCAGTGTGACATCACCTTTTGGACGTTACGGAGGCCGCCATGTTGATTTTTTGGAGCCAGACGTTAACCATGTTTTGAGGAGTATGTTTGGCTCCTGGAACCAGACCTGGGTTTAGCTCCAGGCCAATGAAAGCCTCCACATATCAACGGATCTACCGGTGAAAATGTTATGTAATAATTCTCAGTTTGAGTTTAAAGTGGTTCTCTTTTGGTCTCCTGTCGTCTTCCCGAGGCTCTAACAAATGTTTGTGTCTGACATCACTTCAGCGACGCTCAAAAACCTGAGTCTTTTATTTGTTGACGAAAGTGTCGAGTTTTTGTCCATATTCATTACTTTTTATTTAGTTTTTGTTTCATTTTATGTTCTTTGAGACAAAATTAACACTGGGTCTCTCCTAAAAACACCAGACATTTTTACTTTGTTAAATTGGAATTGGCATCAGACTTGAATAATGATGGGTTTCTTTTTTAATGATGTGTTTCTTTGTGGTTCCCAGTTGATCTTCAGTAACGAGTACACTCAGGCCGAGGGGCAGAACTGGCACCTGAAGCACTTCTGCTGCTTCGACTGTGACTGTATTTTGGCCGGAGAGACCTACGTCATGGAGAAGGACAAACCCGTCTGTAAACCCTGCTACATGAAGAACTACGCCATGGTGAGCGACTACAACCAGTGCTGCAACTAAAGTCCACCTAAAACCACTTAAAACCAGCTACAAACCAACTAGAACCACTCAAAATCTGTTCAGTTTTCTTTTAAAACGTAAAAAATCCAAACAAAAACCACTTATAACAATATCCAAACGTGTTTAAAACCAGTTGAAGTCCCACTCATCTTGTGTCTCTGTCTCAGAAATGCTCCTCGTGCCAGACGCCCATCGAACCCGAGGCTCAGAGGGTTTCGTACGGAGACCACAGCTGGCACGCCGAGCCCCAGTGCTTCAAGTGCTCGGGCTGCTCCCAGTGCCTGATGGGAAAACGCTTCATGGCCGTGCAGAGCCACCTCTTCTGCTCCGTCGACTGCAAGAAGAAAATCATGCCTTAGACGCAAAAAAACGAATGAACCAGGCATTTCCACAGAGCCACACACTGGACAGGGGTTTATTCAGGTGTTTTTAGGTTTTAAAGTGGAGTTATGTGAGAGTATGATGTTTTAAATGTTTAGCATTTAGCGAGAATTGGGCATTTATTTGAAGACGGGTATAAATCCCTTCTTTATATCATGATTTCTCTTACAGTTCAACTAAAACCTTATAAAACAGACCCTCCTGGTTCCTGGAAATGTGTTTGTTTGTTTTTTGTTTTGTTTTGATGTGGCCAGGTTTTAAAAACTAGTTCCACCTGTGTCCCTTTGGCATTATTTTGTGCCATTGACTCTCATTCAAAATGCTACCATTGCAATGTGATTTCTGTTTTTTTATTTTTTTATTCTTTCATTTCCTGGTGTTGAAAGCCTTTACTGTTTCTATGACAACCATTAAAACATATTTTTGTGTCCTAGGGACCCAGAAGCAACTTATTTACAAATGAATTTGCACAAAAAAATAAAGAAAATAATCAGAATCAATGTTGCTGCCCATTTTGACACTACAAGACTCTGATAATAACCACAAAAGTTCCAATTTGCAAATATGGAAAAAAACAAGAACTTTAATCATTAAAAGTGGCATTTAAGGAGTTAAAAATTCATAAATATTTGTTATGTTTGGTGAGGACTGAAGTTAATAATGGTATTCATAAAACAAATGGGAAAAAATACGTTTACACAATCTTTCTGTGACACAATCTTTAAAAGAGCTTTTTTTTCGAGGGTTAATTACACAAATGCAGTAAATTACACCAGGGTTCATTTGGTTTCTGTCGAGATATGACCTGGTCTTTGTAAATACAGCTTCTTTAAATACTTTCTAAACTGATAAAGATGTTTTTTTTTCACTAAAGCCTTATATTCTGTCACAGTAACTCCACTTTAAATCCCAATCTAACTTTAAATGTCAGTGCCTAGACAATGTACTGATAAATGTTCTGTTTATTACTTATTCTCTTGTCTATCTTCTTTTTTCTCAGGTCTCTTTAACTGCACTATTTTCTATCCAGACACATTCACTTTGTATTTTATTTTATTTTAAACCTGTGTCAAAATCCAGTACTGTTTAAATGAACCTACTGTAGATTTAATTTGACAGCTTTCTTTTTTGAAACTACTGACCAAAACATAACAGTATCAGTTCACAGTATTCATAAAGTCCAAGTAAATCTTAATCAGTGTTGAATGTAAAAGCCAAATTATGATTTTTTTTCCATAGGAATAAATAATACTGCTGTAAAGTGCTTCTAACTCTGTCCAATTATGACCCTGTGAACCAAGGCAATAAAAAGCACTTTGTATAAAACTCTTTTTTTTTTTTTTTTTTACCTTTTTGGGTTTTCACAATGGATCATTTATTACATTAAATGGAGGGAATTTTAAGTGCTTCTCCTTTTTTCCAATTTTCCCTCCAAAATACTAATCCATTTGACCAAACTGAAGTTTAGAGTTTAGCGTTAGCTTAGCTGTGACTTCAGCGTCAGGACGACAATTATCTCCTCCTCGTTAAACATTACGTGATTGAATTGACAGTATTTATCTGTGTTTTACGTTGTCTCCCTTTTCTCTGTTGATGCTTTTCTTTTTTCAGCTGTTTCTCTGTTAAAAGACATATTCAGCTGAAAATACACTTTATCTGCAGCTATTCAACTTCCTGGAACGTCATGTGACAAGTGTCGACCAATGGGAGCGCTCCTTTTTCCAGCATGTTTTCTGTTCCTGAATAGAGGTTCTCATCTATTACAATCCCTTACAATAAACAGGAGATGGATCAGAAAGACTGATTTTACAATAAACTATTTGGGTTTAAACCATTTTCCAACAACTAGAAGAAAAAAATATCAGGTACAGTCTGTTTAAATGTTTATTAAATGCTTTTCCAAAACTGAAACATTCCCATTGTTCATTCTAACGACAAAGAAATAATAATCTTGCTTTTTCTGACAGATCTGTTTTGCATCGACACCTCGTAATCGTCATTATTTTCTGTTTAAATCTGGTGAAAAGCCGGCTCGTTTTCGGTGGAAACTCTGCACAATCGAAGGAAGCTGTAAACGAGGAGCACATTGTGTTAAAGTTTAAATAAAACCACAACAGGACACTTTTAGGTTAAATTTTAGTCCTGTTTTTTCGGCGACAGGTGTGTCTCGTTCCTGCTGCAGTTAGAGTCGGGAGGTATTTACATGACATTTGTTTGTGTCTGATTTGCATTAATCTTGGGGAATTTGCGTTGTCTTCATATATTTCACAAACGTCTCATAGAATCCTGATTTACTGCTGCTTTTATCAAACACAGATGTCTCTCAGATTCATTAAGAACAAGCTTCAGCCGCAGAAACAAAACACTTGAAGCGAAATGTTTTAAAGGTCGCAAAAGTAAGTTAGAAAGAATAAAGCGAGTGTTGAGCCCAAGTTTACTCAAGGCTCGGGGTCAGATCAATAAAACGGTTCATGTTTACGGTAAATCCTGCTGTTTCTGGGTCAATGACACAATGTGGACTTATTTGGACTTTTTAACTTTTTAACTGCAATATTTGCAAAGACCTGGATTAGTTAAAGATGAGTCCAAACAAGAAGAGCGTCTTCAACTGACGACAAAAACACGAACAAAAAATGAACAGTGTCTAAATGAAGAACTGAGACGGTAACATGCTTTAGTCCTGGTTTAGTCCTGGTTTAGTCCTGGTTTAATCCTGGTTTAAACCTGGTTTAGTCCTGGTTTAGACCTGGTTTAGTCCTGGTTTAATCCTTGTTAGTCCTGGTTTAAACCTAGTTTAGTCCTGGTTTAAACCTTGTTTAGTCCTGGTTTAGACCTGGTTTAGTCCTGGTTTAAAGCTGGTTTAGTCCTGGTTTAAAGCTGGTTTAATCCTGGTTTAAACCTGGTTTAGTCCTGGTTTAGACCTGGTTTAGTCCTGGTTTAATCCTTGTTAGTCCTGGTTTAAACCTAGTTTAGTCCTGGTTTAGTCCTGGTTTAAACCTTGTTTAGTCCTGGTTTAGACCTGGTTTAGTCCTGGTTTAAAGCTGGTTTAGTCCTGGTTTAAAGCTGGTTTAGTTCTGGTTTAAAGCTGGTTTAGTCCTGGTTTAGTCCTGGTTTAGAACTGGTTTAGTCGTGGTTTAATACTGGTTTAGTCCTAGTTTAGACCTGGTTTAGTCCTGGTTTAATACTGGTTTAGTCCTGGTTTAATCCTGGTTTAGTCCTGGTTTAGACCTTTTTGATTCCTGGTTTAATCCAGGTTTAGTCCTGGTTTAGTCCTGGTTTAATCCTGGTTTAGTCCTGGTTTAGACCTGGTTTAATCCTGGTTTAGTCCTGGTTTAGTCCTGGTTTAGACCTGGTTTAGTCCTGGTTTAATACTGGTTTAGTCCTGGTTTAATCCTGGTTTAGTCCTGGTTTAGACCTTTTTGATTCCTGGTTTAATCCAGGTTTAGTCCTGGTTTAGTCCTGGTTTAGACCTGGTTTAGACCTGGTTTAATCCTGGTTTAGTCCTGGTTTAGACCTGTTTTAATCCTGGTTTAGTCCTGGTTTAGTCCTGGTTTAGACCTGGTTTAGTCCTGGTTTAATCCTGGTTCAGTCCTTTTTTATTCCTGGTTTAATCCAGGTTTAGTCCTGGTTTAGTCCTGCGTGTTCAGAGGGTCATATTTCATGTTTGTGTTTACTCATGACCTCATGAACCTTTGGGACGGGGCG
Source organism: Rhyacichthys aspro (assembly GCA_036850595.1). Taxonomy (NCBI): domain Eukaryota; kingdom Metazoa; phylum Chordata; class Actinopteri; order Gobiiformes; family Rhyacichthyidae; genus Rhyacichthys; species Rhyacichthys aspro. Next base: position 23,191,421 of record CM072153.1, read on the forward strand.
TGGATAAAAGTCAGTCCTGCTGAGTCCAGGTCTAGTCTGGAGCAGGTCTGGAGCAGGTCTGGAACAGGTCTGAGGATGGGGAGGACTCTGCTGTGGCTGCTGGTCTCGGTCTGGAGCTCTTCTGTCGCTGAAGGAGCTGCTCTGTGAGTCTTTTATCGTTCACTTTAAAAACATATATTTATCTATTTAGATGTATTTTTATATTTTTACAGTGGGCCGTTCTTACAGGAATAATCCATCTCATCTTAGCAAATAATAAAGTTAAAAAGTCCAAATAAGTCCACATTTTACTGATCTCACCCGGAGCCTTGAGTAAACACTAATGTTTCACACTTTTTCACAATCAATAAAACACTAAAATCCATTTTCTGAACCAAAGAGACAGAAGTTAGACTCAATGAACCCTCTGCAGTCTCCAACCATCAGATTAAACACTGAACACAACATAGAGACAGGTCTGAGACTGAGCAGGAACTCATAGATTCTTTGACTCAAAAAGATTTAAATTACATTAATAAAGATATGTGCATTTGTAGAGAAGTTGTGCAGATGATTTGAATCTATGTAAAAAGTCAAGATTGAATAAAAATCCAACACATTTTTGGGTTGATTTTATTTGTTGTGATGTGGGTGAAGTCCTGACTGTTTTTTTTTTTACTGAAGAGAAAACTGTAAAGCAGTAAATAGTGACATTTGGAAGCGTTCATTAAATTTTGAATGTGAGATTTTATCTTCATTTGAGTCTTACACAAATTATCTTTAACGTTAATTTCCTCCTATGAAAACTGTTTTTAAAAGGTTTGAGATGGTTTTAGTTGGATTTGAAAAGATTCTAGATGGTTTTGAACTGGCTTTATCTGAAAAATCTGTTCAAATTTAATTAAAACCTATTGCCAAAAACATCACCTTCTAAATGTATTGAAGGGCCACATAAGACATTGCAAAGGGCCGCATTTGGCCCCTGGGCCTTGAGTTTGACATGTGTGCTGTAAACTCTCCAGGTTTGGGAAAGTGTTTTTGAGTTTATGAAAAAAAAAGAAGCTGCATCTCTTGTAGTGATTGGAGAATTCATTCAGTTTTTTGTTGAGCCGGACTCAGTTTTTCATTTTGTTTCTGATGATATTCTGACTGTGTTTAGTGGTTTGTGTGAGTTCATTTTGACACAGAATGTTTAATATGTCGACAATGTTAGCTTTTGGCTGAAAAGTAAATGGTTTTGTTCATTTAGTTGTGTTTAAAGTTTCAGGAAATGTGTCTCAGCGATTGTTAAAAACTACAAATCACTCGCTTTAATGAAGAAACACAGTCAGGTTCAGTGAATATCTGTGTGTATTTATTTACGTGTTATGTTTCCACAGAAAGGTGATGTCTGCTCCGAGCTTGTTGCGAGTAGGAACTTCAGAATACATCTTTGTGGAGTGTCAGGACTGTGGCAGCGCTTCACCGATGAACGTGGAGATCTCTGCCTGGAACTTTCCGACAAAACACATTAGACTAGCATCAGCCTCTGTTGCGCTGAACTCAGGAAACAGATACCAAGCCCTAGCAGAGCTGCTGGTGAACAACACTTTATTCATTTCACTAATTCTAATACACATGTGTCAAACTCAAGGCCCGGGGCCCAAATGTGGCCCTTTGCAATGTTTTATATGGCCCTCGAGTAAATTTAGTAGGTCATATTTTTGCCACTAGGTTTTATAGGATAAGTCAGTTTTTACTACAATGATAAATAAAACCTATTTGAATCCATCAAAACCTGTGAAATCCAACTAATACCTGTTCAAATCCAACGAAAACCTGTTCAAATACATCTAAAACCTGTTAAAATCCAGCTAAAATCTGTTCAAATTCAAATAAAATCTGTCCAAATTCAACTAAAATCTGTTCAAATCCAACTAAAATCTGTTTAAATTCAACTAAAATCTGTTCAAATTCAACTAAAATCTGTTTAAATTCAACTAAAATCTGTTTAAATTCAACTAAAATCTGTTCAAATTCAAATAAAATCTGTTCAAATTAAACTAAAATCTGTTCAAATTCAACCAAAATCTATTCAAATTAAACTAAAATCTGTTTAAATTCTACTAAAATCTGTTTAAATTCTACTAAAATCTGTTTAAATTCTACTAAAATCTGTTTAAATTCAACTAAAATCTGTCCAAATTCAACTAAAATCTATTCAAATTCATCTAAAATCTGTTTAAATTCAACTAAAATCTGTTTAAATTCTACTAAAATCTATTCAAATTCTACTAAAATCTGTTTAAATTCAACTAAAATCTGTTTAAATTCAACTAAAATCTGTTTAAATTCAACTAAAATCTGTCCAAATTCAACTAAAATGTGTTTAAATTCTACTAAAATCTGTTTAAATTCAACTAAAATCTGTCCAAATTCAACTAAAATCTATTCAAATTCAACTAAAATCTGTTTAAATTCAACTAAAATCTGTTTAAATTCTACTAAAATCTATTCAAATTCTACTAAAATCTGTTTAAATTCAACTAAAATCTGTTTAAATTCAACTAAAATCTGTTTAAATTCAACTAAAATCTGTCCAAATTCAACTAAAATCTGTTTAAATTCTACTAAAATCTGTTTAAATTCAACTAAAATCTGTTCAAATTCTACTAAAATCTGTTTAAATTCAACTAAAATCTGTTTAAATTCAACTAAAATCTGTTTAAATTCAACTAAAATCTGTCCAAATTCAACTAAAATCTGTTTAAATTCTACTAAAATCTGTTTAAATTCAACTAAAATCTGTTCAAATTCGACTAAAATCTATTCAAATTCTACTAAAATCTGTTTAAATTCAACTAAAATCTGTCCAAATTCAACTAAAATCTGTTTAAATTCTACTAAAATCTGTTTAAATTCAATTAAAATCTGTTCAAATTCAACTAAAATCTGTCAGGGGAAAAAAATATGTTAAAAATAACTTTTGTAAAACTCAAATGAAGATGAAGCCTTTCATTCAAAATGTAATAAAGCTTCCTGAGTGTCTCCGTCTTCGGCCCCTGAAGGATTCATGTGAACTATCAGGGCCCCTCACCGTTTTGAGTTTGACACCACTCTTCTAATATTTTAAAAGTTTTCTGGGGGTAATTTCCTGTATTTGTGCTTTTTAGATTTCTCCTGATGACTTCATGACGGACACCGCACTTAAACAGTACGTTTACCTTCGGGCCAGGTTCCCGGAACACACTCTGGAGAAAGTGGTCTTAGTCTCATTTCAGTTGGGATACATCTTCATCCAGACAGACAAGACCCTCTATGCCCCCGACAGTACAGGTATGTGAAGTATTTCAGACAAATCTACAAGAAATACAGACTTTTACAGCTTTTACAAATAAAGACTCCGACATGAGTGATACCTGTGTCCTTGGCTCATAACAAAAACAAAACAACAGATTTATTTTGGAATTTACTTTTGCAACAACTAGTTTGCATCAAAGTGGAAAAAGGCACATTTCACAACATTACATTTATTATATTAAAAGTGTTGTTAAATGTGTTTCAAGGTGAGATTTTCAACATGAAACCACTCAATTTGGCATTTTAATAAAAAAAATAATATTAACTTTATAATTCCCCAATAGAAAAATGTTAGTTGAAATGGAATTTATAAAATGTTGTTTAAAAATAAAAGTGTTTAATCAATTTTTTTTCTCTTCAGGCTCAGTGTCATTTCCATCACATTCCATCACGTGGTGGAAATGACATGTTGTGATTTCACTTTTGTCATAAATGCATTTTAATGAATTAGAATCACTCATAATTTCCTTTTTTTTTTGTTTATAATTAATATTTTGTTGTTAAGTTAAAATCAGAAATAATAACACAATACCAAATACAACTATATAGTTTTCAAAATTCAGCAGTTTTTGTCAACATTGTTTTATGGAACTAAAACTAAAACTAAATAAAGCGTCTGCTTCTGTTTCAGTTAATCTCAGGGTTTTTGGTCTGACGCCGGGAATGAAGCCGATTGAGAGAAAATCACCAGGAGATCACATGACTGTTTTAATTGAGATTATGGTAAATATGAAATGATTAAACTAATGTAACTAATGCTAATGCTAATGCTAATGCTAATGCTAATGCTAATGCTAAGTGTCGGTCCAGAACCCTGAAGGCATCGTGGAGTACCAGAACACTGTCCTACTGAGGTCAGGGCTGTACCAGGGGAATTATAACCTCAACCAATTCAGCAGGTTTTTATCTTTTTTCTATAAAATAAATAAAAATGAAACGAACTGAAGCAGATTATTGTGAGACGTGTTTCTGTGTGAAGCTCAGGGAAGTGGAAAATAACAGCACGCTTCGAAAGAAACCCACAACAAACCTACTCTGCACAGTTTGAAGTTAAAAGATACGGTAAGTCCTGGTTTAGTCCTGGTTTAGTGCTGGTTTAGTCCTGGTTTAGACCTGGTTTAGACCTGGTTTAGTCCTGGTTTAGACCTGGTTTAGACCTGGTTTAATACTGGTTCAGTCCTGGTTTAGTCCTGGTTTAATACTGGTTTAGACCTGGTTTAATACTGGTTCAGTCCTGGTTTAGACCTGGTTTAGTCCTGGTTTAGTCCTGGTTTAGACCTGGTTTAGACCTGGTTTAGACCTGGTTTAGTCCTGGTTTAGACCTGGTTTAGACCTGGTTTAGACCTGGTTTAGTCCTGGTTTAGACCTGGTTTAGACCTGGTTTAGACCTGGTTTAATACTGGTTCAGTCCTGGTTTAGACCTGGTTTAATACTGGTTCAGTCCTGGTTTAGACCTGGTTTAGTCCTGGTTTAGGCCTGGTTTAATACTGGTTTAGTCCTCGTTTAGACCTGGTTTAGACCTGCTTTAGTCCTGGTTTAGTGCTGGTTTAGACCTGCTTTAGTCCTGGTTTAGTCCTGGTTTAGTCCTGGTTTAGACCTAGTTTAGACCTGGTTTAGTCCTGGTTTAGTCCTGGTTTAGACCTGGTTTAGACCTGGTTTAGACCTGGTTTAGTCCTGGTTTAGTCCTGGTTTAGACCTGGTTTAGTCCTGGTTTAGACCTAGTTTAGACCTAGTTTAGTCCTGGTTTAGTCCTGGTTTAGGCCTGGTTTAGTCCTGGTTTAGACCTGGTTTAGACCTAGTTTAGTCCTGGTTTAGTCCTGGTTTATACCTGGTTTAGTCCTGGTTTAGGCCTGGTTTAGTCCTGGTTTAGACCTAGTTTAGACCTAGTTTAGTCCTGGTTTAGTCCTGGTTTAGTCCTGGTTTAGACCTAGTTTAGACCTAGTTTAGTCCTGGTTTAGTCCTGGTTTATACCTGGTTTAGACCTGGTTTAGGCCTGGTTTAGTCCTGGTTTAGACCTAGTTTAGACCTGGTTTAGTCCTGGTTTAGTCCTGGTTTAGTCCTGGTTTAGACCTAGTTTAGACCTAGTTTAGTCCTGGTTTAGTCCTGGTTTATACCTGGTTTAGACCTGGTTTAGACCTGGTTCAGACCTGGTTTAGACCTAGTTTAGACCTAGTTTAGTCCTGGTTTAGTCCTGGTTTAGTCCTGGTTTAGACCTAGTTTAGACCTAGTTTAGTCCTGGTTTAGTCCTGGTTTAGACCTGGTTCAGACCTGGTTTAGGCCTGGTTTAGACCTGGTTTAGACCTGGTTCAGACCTGGTTCAGACCTGGTTCAGACCTGGTTCAGACCTGGTTTAGACCTGGTTCAGACCTGGTTTAGACCTGGTTTAGACCTGGTTCAGACCTGGTTTAGACCTGGTTTAGACCTGGTTCAGACCTGGTTTAGACCTGGTTCAGACCTGGTTTAGACCTGGTTCAGACCTGGTTTAGACCTGGTTCAGACCTGGTTTAGACCTGGTTCAGACCTGGTTCAGACCTGGTTTAGACCTGGTTTAGACCTGGTTAAGACCTGGTTTAGACCTGGTTTAGACCTGGTTCAGACCTGGTTTAGACCTGGTTCAGACCTGGTTTAGACCTGGTTTAGACCTGGTTAAGACCTGGTTTAGACCTGGTTTAGACCTGGTTCAGACCTGGTTTAGTCCTGGTTTAGGCCTGGTTTAGACCTGGTTTAGACCTGGTTCAGACCTGGTTCAGACCTGGTTCAGACCTGGTTCAGACCTGGTTTAGACCTGGTTCAGACCTGGTTTAGACCTGGTTTAGACCTGGTTCAGACCTGGTTTAGACCTGGTTTAGACCTGGTTCAGACCTAGTTTAGACCTGGTTCAGACCTGGTTTAGACCTGGTTCAGACCTGGTTTAGACCTGGTTCAGACCTGGTTTAGACCTGGTTCAGACCTGGTTTAGACCTGGTTAAGACCTGGTTCAGACCTGGTTCAGACCTGGTTTAGACCTGGTTCAGACCTGGTTTAGACCTGGTTTAGACCTGGTTAAGACCTGGTTCAGACCTGGTTTAGACCTGGTTCAGACCTGGTTCAGACCTGGTTTAGACCTGGTTCAGACCTGGTTTAGACCTGGTTTAGACCTGGTTAAGACCTGGTTTAGACCTGGTTTAGACCTTGTTTAGACCTGGTTCAGACCTGGTTTAGACCTGGTTTAGACCTGGTTTAGACCTGGTTGAACTGTTCTTTCAGTGCTGCCCAGGTTTGAGGTGAAGCTGACGGCAGAAAGCTCGTTCTTCTTCGTCGACACAGAGTCGTTCTCCGTCAAAATCAACGCAAAGTCAGAAACAAATCATTTTATTTCTTCATTTCATAAAAACTAGAGAAACTTTTAAATTGACTTCACGTTTTGTTTTTTGCAGATATCTGTTTGGAAAGGAAGTGGACAGCGTTGTGCATGTTTTGTTCGGGGTCATTAAAGATGGAAATAAAAAAACCTTTCCTGCCTCACAACAAAGAATCCCAGTGATTAACACAGGACAACACACTTTCTTTTAATTGTCAGGAGGAAATCCATGTGATTGATTGAAACCCGTTTGGTTCTTGTGTCTCTTCAGCTCAGGGCTGGTGCTGGAGAGGCTACGCTGAAGAAAGACCACATCCTCAAGACCTTCCTGAACCCTGGGGACCTGGTCGGAGGCTCATTATTCGTGTCTGCCAGATTGTTCACGGCTAAAGGTAACAATAAACCAACGATGGACGGGACACAACACAGAAAAGCATCCACATATTCCATCATCAGTAACTGTTTGTGTATTTATTCTCCAACAGAAAGTGAAATGGCAGAATTAAGAGACATACCAATAGTTTCGTCACCGTACGCCATCAGCTTTAAGAAAACACACAAATATTTCAAACCGGGACTTCCTTTTGATGTTTTGGTGAGTGCAAATGTCCAGGTTCCGTAAATATACAAATATACACACAAACCTGTATTTTCTCTGTCGTGTGAATGACAGGTGAGTGTGGTGAACCCTGACGGACGTCCAGCAGGAGGCGTCCCAGTCGTGGTGGACCCTGGGAATGTGATGGGCGTCACTGGAGCCGATGGCGGGGCCCATCTGAGCATCAACACACAGTCATCGTTCCTGAGTCTGAGCGTCTCTGTACGACACCATACGTTCAGTAGTGTTTCTGTTGGCATTTACTTATAGGATTAAAAAATCCACCATTTTGACTGAAAATGAGTTTTTACAGTGTATTACTTCTTGTCACTGAAACTTTGAAACCAGTTCAAATCCAACTAAAACCAGTTCAGATCCAACTAAAACCTGTTCAAATCCATCTAAAACCCATTCAGATCCAACTGAAACCTGTTTATATTCAACTAAAACCTGTTCAAATCCATCTAAAACCCGTTCAAATCCATCTAAAACCCATTCAGATCCAACTGAAACCTGTTTATATTCAACTAAAACCTGTTCAAATCCAACTAAAACCTGTTCAAATCCATCTAAAACCCATTCAAATCCAACTAAAACCTGTTTAAATCCAACTAAAACCTGTTCAAATCCATCTAAAACCCATTCAAATCCAACTGAAACCTGTTCAAATCCATCTAAAACCAGTTTAAATCCATCTAAAACCCATTCAAATCCAACTAAAACCTGTTAAAATCCAACTAAAACCTATCCAAATCCAACTAAAACCTGTTCAAATCCAACTAAAACCTGTTTAAATCCAACTAAAACCTGTTTAAATCCAACTAAAACCTGTTCATATTCAACTAAAACCTGTTCAAATCCAACTAAAACCTGTTTAAATCCAACTAAAACCTGTTCAAATCCATCTAAAACCCGTTCAAATCCAACTAAAACTTGTTCAAATCCAACTAAAACCTGTTCATCTAAAATCTATTCTCCATCTCCAATAAATATCCATTGACTTTTACAAATATTTATCAGATTTTGTTTTAATTACTGAGTTTGAACTCTCTACTCCTTCTACTGGATAAAAGTTACACTGTTCTGCTTTAAATACAAATGAAAAACATAACTTTTTGTGCAAATACACTAGCACAGTTTGTAGTAACAGTTGTATTTATATTTATTTACCTGTTCATAGCCATGTGCTTCATCTAATTTCAGGCAAGGACCAGTGATCCAACACTTCCAGCAAATAGACAGGCTTCTGAAACAATGTTGGCGACACCACATCACAGCACAGGCCGGAATTACATCCAAATAAGTGAGTGGCTTTTATGGAATCTGGGCAAACGTTCATGATTGATGTGACATTTCCTTCAAACAGTGGATTATCTCTGTTGTAGGTGTGAATAAAGCTGATGTGGAATTAGGAAAACATCTAAAGGTCAACCTGCTCATGAACATTCAACCCAACCAAGTCTATGACATCACGTTCCTGGTGAGTGGTGTTTTCCTGCTTCTTCATCAAACATTCAGTATTTAATGGACTCAATTACCTGTGTGCACTCAGGTCCTTAGCAGAGGTCAGCTGGTGCATCATGGGAGACAGTCTTCAGCAGGTCAAGCGCTGGTCGCCTTCAATATCCCAGTCACTAAAAAAATGCTGCCATCCTTTCGAATCGTCGCCTACTATCATCCAAACTCCAACGAAGTGGTGTCAGACTCCGTTTGGTTGGATGTGGAAGACGCCTGTGCAGGAACGGTGAGATAAAGTGACAAAAAGAGGCTAAGCTAACAGTAGCTACATGTGGCACAAGAAAGGCTCCGCAGCAGAGACTGTAAGTTTAAACATAAAAATACATTTCTTCTTTAAAAAGGTAGTTGCCTCTTGTATGAATATCAGTTAACAAAATACAAAAGTCGAATGAATGCAAAACACACCAAATTAATAAATAAACAAACAATAAACAAAACAACTATAAGCACACTATTTACGGCTGAAGCACGATCATAGGCCTCCTGTAAAACTGCAACGTATCTTCTCAGTAGCCTTCATTTACTGAGTCTCGAAGACAATAACAGCTGATAATTATCTTACTATTGCCACAAAGGAAGAAACTGTGTCTGTTGAATATGCTTTTAAATGCATCAAGGGTATTTTGAGGATTTGGAGACGCTTGATCTCTCTCTTGGGACTCTTCATTCTCGTGGTCAGACTCGCATCAAACATACGGCTGAATCAATGAGGGTTTTTAACAAGAATAAAAGTTTAAATTCCCAAAACATGGGATGGGATTTGAAGTGCTGTGTTCAGTTAAAGGGCCAACGTCCAAAACCGAGCGTTCACAGAAGAGCGTGCCCCGTAAAACCTAAACCTTCAGACATTTTGATCAAAACATGCTTCATGCACTTCTCCAGAAGCACAAGGAACTGTTACTAAATGAAAAAGGGATTGTTTCAAAGACAGACTCTCCATTAAATAACAGAAAAGGAGTATTCTAGTTACATCGTGTTTATTTATTTAGCTGAAGCTTGCACCTAAGAATCCAGCTGCGTCCTACAAACCCTGGAGGGTGTTTGATCTGAGGGTCACTGGAGACCCAGGGGCCACAGTGGGACTGGTGGCAGTGGACAAAGGTGTTTATGTCTTAAACGACAAGCTCCGCCTCACACAGAAAAAGGTGAGTTCATGATGCAGTTTACTATTATTTATAGATCACCTGAGTTTAATGTCAAGCTCCTATTGCTAGTCTTGTATTGATTTGTTTAATGTGGCTCAGGTTTGGGAGATTGTGGAGGAGGCGGACCCCGGCTGTACCCCCGGAGGAGGCAGTAACAGCATGGGTGTCTTCTCTGATGCAGGGCTCTTATTTCAAACTGACACAGCTTCTGGGACGTCTGTTAGACAAGGTCACTCCCCTGAGACTTTCTAGCTTCATGAATTAAAATCCTCGATATTACATAAGGTTCATCATCAATTCTTCTTGCTTCTTTAGAGTTGAAATGCCCCTCTTCAGCCCGAAAGAAACGGGACAGCTTTGTGTCTGACGTCACGAGCAGTTGGAGTGAGTAGCTGTAGCTGTTTGAATAAACTGTGATTCAATCCATCTTCTTCTGATCCAGCGGATAATCTTGAGGGGTCCAGAGAGGGGTCCACGGAGGGGTCCAGAGAGGGTCCAGGGGGGGTCCAGGGAGGGTCCAGGGGAGGGTCCAAGGGGGGGTCCAGGGAGGGTCCAGGGGGGTCCAGGGAGGGGTCCACGGAGGGGTCCACGGAGGGGTCCAGGGAGGGGTCCACGGAGGGTCCAGGGAGGGTCCAGGGGGGTCCAGGGAGGGTCCAGAGAGGGTCCAGGGAGGGTCCAGAGAGGGTCCAGAGAGGGTCCAGGGGGGTCCAGGGAGGGTCCAGAGAGGGTCCAGGGGGGTCCAGGGAGGGTCCAGGGGGGGTCCAGGGAGGGGTCCACGGAGGGGTCCACGGAGGGGTCCAGGGAGGGGTCCACGGAGGGGTCCAGGGAGGGTCCAGGGGGGTCCAGGGAGGGTCCAGAGAGGGTCCAGGGAGGGTCCAGGGGGGTCCAGGGAGGGGTCCACGGAGGGGTCCACGGAGGGGTCCAGAGAGGGGTCCAGGGAGGGGTCCAGGGAGGGTCCAGGGGGGTCCAGGGAGGGGTCCAGAGAGGGTCCAAGGAGGGTCCAGGGAGGGGTCCACGGAGGGGTCCAGAGAGGGTCCAGAGAGGGTCCAGGGAGGGTCCGGGGGGGGTCCAGGGGGGTCCAGGGAGGGTCCAGAGAGGGGTCCAGGGAGGGGTCCAGGGGGGGGTCCAGGGAGGGTCCAGAGAGGGTCCAGGGGGGTCCAGGGAGGGTCCAGGGAGGGTCCAGAGAGGGTCCAGGGGGGTCCAGGGAGGGGTCCACGGAGGGTCCAGAGAGGGTCCAGAGAGGGTCCAAGGAGGGTCCAGAGAGGGTCCAGGGAGGGGTCCACGGAGGGGTCCACGGAGGGGTCCAGAGAGGGTCCAGGGAGGGTCCAGGGGGGGTCCAGGGAGGGGTCCAGGGAGGGGTCCACGGAGGGGTCCAGGGAGGGTCCAGAGAGGGTCCAGGGGGGGTCCAGGGAGGGTCCACGGAGGGTCCAGGGAGGGTCCGGGGGGGGTCCACGGAGGGTCCAGAGAGGGTCCAGAGAGGGTCCAAGGGGGGGTCCAGGGGGGGGTCCAGGGAGGGTCCAGGAGGGGTCAGAAACAGACGCCCAAACTTGGAGGAGCTGATTCTCATCCAGCTGCTTCACACTCAGCTGTGAACCGTCCCAGTTCACACTGAAAGTCCTGGTTTGATGAAGCCAACGCGACAACATCATCTGCAAAAGCAGATAACCCTGACCCCGGCCCCTGGCTGCACCTGGAAATTCTGTCCATAAAGATCCTGAACAGAACCGGGTCAGCCCGGCCAGAGCCCAATGTGCCTCTGACCAGAAAGCCCTGAACACAAGATGTCACAGTTAAATGTGACATCCTGGATGCCTCGAGGAACATGGTCCAGTTCCTTCTCCAAACCCCATGAACCTTCTAGCACCGTGTAGAGGCTATAGATTATTGTTGCTCCTGGTCCCGAGAATCGACTATGAGCTGTATTTTCTTCTCCAGTGGCATAGACTTTCCCAGGGCAGTTGAGGAGTGTAGAAACAGTGACCCCGGTCTGCCAGCCCGGAGGAGCAGTCTCTGACCTCCACACGATGTTGCAGAGGCATGTCAACCAAGACAGCCCCAGAACATCCAGAGACTTGAGGTACTCAGGACCTCATCCGCCCCCGGCGCCTCGGGTGATGGACGAGTCCACCTCTGACCCTCGACCTCTGCTTCCTCAGTGGAAGACATGTTGGTGGGATTGAGGAGATCCTTATTATTACTCCTTTTACCGTTATCCTCAGTCCACCTAAGCTCTGTCAGATGGATGAGTCTGTTAGAGGACTCACAGTATGTTTGGGTCTGCCCAGTTGGTCCGGCTTTCTTCCCTGCCATTGGCTCCGCCCTTCTGCCATTGGCTCCGCCCTTCTAGGCCTGTACACACTTATGGTTGAACACAGTCTCCTCGACCCAGAGGTGCAGGGAGAGAACCTCGGGTTTACTGGGGTGAACTCCAACACAAGGCCTCTGAGCTGGGAGCTGTAAGCGTGTGGTTCAACCAAAAATATACTTTGTCAAGTCTTGATGGACTGTTTGCTTCTGTTCACTTCCAGTAAGAGGGTTTATGGACCCACTGCAGAGAGAGTGCAGAGCTCAAAGTATTTACTGCTTTACATTCAAATGTCTTTTTTCACTTTAAATGACACTGAAGATGATGAAGATGAATACATAGACAGCAGTGAAATTTTATCTCGAACAAGATTTTCGGAAAGTTCACAATGGATTACTTCTGAAATTCCCCCATGTTCCTCGAACAGTAATTGGTAAGACATCCAGGAACTGTCCTGCAGATCTTTCTTTCTGAGATGTAAATGCATGTTTATGTTTATTTTCTTTTTTTAGTGACACCAACATAAAAGACCTCAGGTTCCCTTTTCCAGACTCCATCACAACCTTGGAGTTTACTGCCATTAGCCTCTCAGAAAAGAATGGTGAGTTTTTTATTGTTGTTTTGTTGTACAAAGGTGGTTCTCACGTCCAGATTGGAGCAGACATGTGTAGTGCATGCTCCGGTGTAACTTTTCCAACATTCAGGCCTCAAACTTTAAACTCGTCTGAGTTCCTGTCTCTGGTTCCTCTCTCTGCTGTGATAAAGCTAACGGCTAAATGTACCGATCTGGAGAGCCATAGCAGACGTGAAAACATACGTGTTCTCAGACTACCGAAGTCCACTGAGAGCGGCCGTCCGACTGGACTTTTCTTAAAATAGCTTCTTTGGGAAAGAGTTGTTGCCATCTCATCCACAGCCCCCGAGCTGGCCCCGGGCAGTTAGGGCCCTTTCAGACTGGACCGGTTTGGTCCGGACTTTCCTGTTTGGTCCAAACCTAACCTTCAGGTGTGAAAACTGCAGGATTGTGGTTCAGACCAAACAGCTGCTCTATGGTCTCAGTCTAGACCACACACGTGTCAAACTCAAGGCCCGGGGGCCATATGTGTCCCTTTGTAATGTTTGATATGGCCCTCCAATACATTCAGTAGGTGATATTTGTGGCACTAAGTTTTATAAGTTAAGCCATTTGTGCAAGAAACATAAATAAAATATATCAAATCTAATACCTGTTGGAATTCAACTAAAACCTGTTCAAATCCTTAAAAACAGTTCGAATCCAGCTTAAACCTGTTAAAATTAACTAAAACCTGTTTTAATTCAACTAAAACCTGTTCAATTTAAACTAAAACCCGTTTAAATCCAACTAAAACCTGTTCAAATGAAAGTAAAACATGTTTAAATCCAACTAAAACCTGTTGAAATTAAACTAAAACCTGTTTCCATAAAAGGAGCTAAAATAATGTTAAAGATAACTTTTGTAAAACTCAAATGAAGCCCCAAATGAACGGCCCCTCACCACTTTGAGTTTGACAACACTGGTCTCGGACAAAACTGAACCAAGGTCAGGTTCGTTTGTGAAAGAGAGTTTGGAGATAGTTCAGACTTTAGACCAAATGCGGGAAGTTACGGTCGATTAAACACATGAAGAAGAGCAAACGGAGGGAAAAGAGGAAAACAAACATCAGTCGGGTTTAAAAACACATAAAACACAGATTATGCCGTTTTACGTTTTGTAGGGCGCTATTCCTCCTGTGAAGCCGACCGTTTCCTAAGATTTCAATCAAAAACATTTAAACATACCTTTGAAGTTGAGCTGTTTGTATTCTACACTAACAGCAACATGTCGACATTACTCCAGTCTGATTATTGTATTTCTCTGAAAGCATTTTGATTGATAAAAACAATTCTCCTCATGTTTCTTTCTGATTTATTGCTTTTTTCTCTGTCTTTAAAGGTATCTGCGTCGGACAACCATTAGAAGTCGTTCTGTTTAAACCGTTCTTCATTGATCTCCAATTTCCTTACTCTGCAGTCATTGGACAAAAGACAGAAATCAGGGCAATTCTGCACAACTACCTCAATGACCCTATCACTGTAAGACAATACTTTATACAACCTTTATTTTTGCAATTCACAAATATATAGAATGACAAAATGAACCGAGTAGAATGAACCAGTTGCATGTTTCACTGTTGGTTTTCTTCTGAAGGTGCGTGTGGAGCTTGTGGAGCAAAAGGATGTGTGCAGTGCTGCGTCTAAATATGGAAAATATCTCCAGAAGGTGGAAATTGGAGCCTTAAAGACGAATTCTGTACCTTTTACAATTGTTCCCATAAAAGAGGGTGTATTTAACATTGAGGTTAAAGCCAGTGTTAATAACTCCTTTCATGCAGATGCCGTTATAAAGTCTCTACGTGTTGAGGTAAAAGTCACAGTGAAATTTTAAAGCCACACTTATCCCAGGTCAGCAGCTAATCGAACACATTTGTAACATTAGTTCTATGCTCCTTTTTCAGCCGAATGGTGTGTTGACCAAAGTTATTAAGATTGTAGAACTTGACCCAAAAGGTGAGTTTCACACTGGTATTAAAGCAGCGTAACTTTCAGCTAGTAGCACCTCGTAACTTTAAAGCCCCAAAATATCTATTCTTGTGATGATTTAATGGTTCTTAGACATGAGATTGGTAAAATCATATCTGTTTCATTGACACAACACCCTCAGCTGGACACAAACCCTCATTATAAATGCTACATTATAATTTAGGGTGAGCATACGTCCTGATTTAACCGGGACAGTCCTGGTTTTCAGCCTCTGTCCCGTGTCCTGGTGGATATCTACAAAAACACTAAAATGTCCCGATTTTGCCCTCTTCCTGTCCCGAATGTGATGATTTTTTACCCATTCATGAAGCCAAAGCATTTGTCTGTAGACTGTCTGTGTGTCAATCACAGAGTTACCATGACAACGGCAATATTAACCAATAGAAAAAGATTAAAAAGCAGTGTTCCTCAGGTCTGTAGCTCAATAATCATTGTCAAGGCTAATGCTAAGCTAATCATTCTCTAGTGTTCACAGTTTGACCTTTGACCTGCCAAAAAGAAAGGCTCCAGGAACGACACAACTGTCTCAGAAAAGCACCGGGAATTAATATGTTCTAAACACGGAAGAAAAGTTGTATTTCTTCTTCTAAAATTAAAGTGTCTTGGTTTTTTGAAAGTATGGTCACCTTAATATAATCCCTGTCATTACAGAGAGGGATATGCGCCCCCAACTGGCTAAAAGTTACGCTGTGTACCTTTAACTTGGTCATTTAGGTTGTGTTTAACTTTCAAAACTCTCAACTTGTTCCTTGCAGGTGGCGTTCAAGAACAAACTGTCACCAATGTAATCCCTGCAACAGAAATAGTTCCAAAGACATCATCTATTGCCAAAGTTTTTGTGAAAGGTACCA
This sequence comes from Rhyacichthys aspro, assembly GCA_036850595.1. Classification (NCBI taxonomy): domain Eukaryota; kingdom Metazoa; phylum Chordata; class Actinopteri; order Gobiiformes; family Rhyacichthyidae; genus Rhyacichthys; species Rhyacichthys aspro. Next base: position 23,207,097 of record CM072153.1, read on the forward strand.
TTATTTTTATGAATAGTTTCTGAAAGTAGCTCTAAATTGAACAAATGATTTTTTTTTTTGTTTGTGTAGGTGTACGCGGGGCACAAGACCAGGACTATAACCTCGAGGTTGAACTGAGGCAGCCGGGCATTTCTAGGCCTTATTTGTTCAGATTCAGCGTTGACAATTACAACACCACAAGATATTCAGGAGTGAGATGAACACTGATCATGTTGTTTGCGTGTTTATTTGTCATCACTTCTAATCTTTAGGTTTTTTTCATGTCCAAATAGTACTTTAAAATAAATGAGAATGTGAATGTGATTGCAAGAGGCACTGGCAAAGCAACTCTGACCGTAATACACTTTTTTGATCTAAACATCACCATTTTTGGTACTGATCACATCTTATTGATCCAGTGTTAACTTTATTGTTTTACAGTTGGTGACGCAGTATTATGCTGTGCCCAGAGACAGTGTTAGTGACTGTAAAAGGTTTAATCTCTCGGTGGATTTCACTCGAGGTAGGTTTCCTGATGTGTATTTGTTTCGTTTTTCTGAAACTAAAAACGCCACTGTTGTGTTTTACCAGAGAAAGCTGAGGATGAGGGGGATATTTACAGGCTCAAAATGGAGTTTTTGTGAGTACAACAAACACATCTTTTCTTCAAGATCCATCCTTTGAGTAATTTCCTCTACATTTACTTCAGTAATTATTGTTTGAATTTGAATTAAGTGTCCATTTTCACAGCTTTAAGAACGAGCTGGAAGATGCATCTTTGGCAGTCATTGATATTAGCCTCCCGACTGGCTTCATCGTTATGACAGAAGACCTGGACTCGGTAAGACTACAGTGCCATGAAAAAGTGTTTAGTCATTTAATTTATTAAGGGAAAAAAAGCTATACCAACCTACCTAGTCTTATGTGAAAAGGTAATTGCTCCCCCATGTGAAATCATGACAGATGATCATGCCTCAAACATAAGAAAGAGACGAGGCAAAAACCACTGCTGACCAAAAAGAACACATAGGCCTGTCAAAAAAAAAAAAAAACATCTTGATGATCCTCAAGACTTTTGGGAAAAGGTTCTGTGACTGACGAGACAAAAGCTGAACTTTTTGGAAGGTTTCCTGTTACATCTGGAGTAAAAGTAACACAGCGTTTCAGTAAGAGAACATCATCCCAACAACAAATATGGTGGTGGTAGTGTGATGTTCTGGACCTGGACGACTCGCTGTGATCGATGGAACCATGAATTCTGCTCTGGACCAAATAATCCTGAAGGAGAATGTCCTCCATCAGTTCATGACTCGAGCTGAAGACAATGATCCAGAACACACCAGTCCACCTCTGAATGGTTCAAATAAACTAAATGAAGGTTTTGGAGTGGACTAGTCTCAGTCTGGGCTTGAAACCGATTGAGATGCTGTGGCATGACTTTAAAAAGACAGTTCATGCTCAAGAAACCTCCAGTGTGTCTGAATTAAAACAGTTCTGTAAAGAGTGGGCCAGATATTTCCACAGAGATGAGAAAGACTCAGTGTTTTCTCATATACTTGATGTAGTTATTGCTGCTGAGGCACAACTAGTTATTAGGTTTAGTTTTTTTTACTTTTTCACATGGGGCTTGGTAGGTTTGTATAGCTTTTTCCCTTAATAAATAAATCATCACTTAAAAACTGCATTTTGTGTTTACTTGAGTTATCTTTGTCTAGTATTTACATTTGTTTGATCTGAAACATTTAAGTGTGACAAATGTGCAAAAAAATATGAAATCAGGACGAGGGCAAACATATGATACATCATTCTACTGCACAGATTTACTGTGTTTTTTATTTTTAACAAAACTGACTGTGTTTTTGTAACTATACACACAGTTGTCTGAAGGACGTGGCCGTTCTTTAGCTAGATATGAGCTCAACCAAGATGTGTCCGGGGACTCGCTCATTCTCTTCCTGGACAAGGTTTCCCATTTTCTCCACTTTGTTTATACTTCTCTTGATCCTTGAATTTCTGAAAGACGCTGAGATCAAAAAGTGGCAAAAGACCAGCCATTGGACTAGAAATTTTTCACTTAAAAACTTAAAAATTTAAACATTGGCCACTTGGTCTATCCTATAAAGGTATTTTCTCATATTATATTAGCTTGGGTATTAAATGATCACAAGCAGCATGTGCAGCTGGTTGCAGCACAACATTAGCACTTTGACATTGATCTGTGACAAAAGTTGGCCAAAAATGGACAAACTTAACCTTCCATTTGGTGGCAGTGGCTGGTTTAAAACATGGAAACGTGCCGTTCTAAAAAAAACTGTCCGTTTGCCACTTTTCGATTCGGGCGCTGCTGCAGTTTGTTTTTGATAATGCCTCTGGTCTCGTGACAGGTTTCTCACAGCCGTGTTCAGGAGCTGGCCTTTAGAATGAGGCAGATACAGAAAGTGGGTGATTCAAAACCAGCCGCTGTATCTATCTATGAGTACTACAATAATGGTAAATATGAAATAACACCGATCAGTCAACCCCACATTTATGACATATACATGTGCCTTTAATCAACTTGTTTTTATTGCAGAGAAATGTATTCGCTATTATAAACCAAAAGGAAAAGATGCTGGAGTCATGACACTGTGTAAAGGAAATGAATGTCGGTGCACTGGAGGTACAGTTCAGTATTTAGCGTTTAGAATTTTAATTGAAAAATATATAGGCCCCAAATCGTTCAAAAAATGCCATTATGATAATTCCCTGATAATATGTGATACTTATACTCACTCAACTTTGTAATTCTTAGAGACTGATTTATTAAAGCTTTCTCTTAAGTTAAAGATTTGTGCAAAAAATACACCAAAGTCTCATGTTTGTAGAATATACAATCTACAACACCATCTGTTTCTGTCGTTACAGTAATATGGTGTACATATAACAATCCCTTTTGTTTTTGTGGTCGTCTTATGTCTGTGACTAGAGCCAAAGGAAACACCAGCTGACACTGTTCAGAGAAAACAAGAGCTGTTTCTTAAACAGACTTGACCTAATATTGTTTCTTCTTGTTTGAAATCTAAGGGATTGTAACAGATGAGAACCTCTATTCAGGAACAGAAAACCTTGGACAATCACATGCTCCAAAAAGGAACGCTCCCATTGGTCGACACTTGTCACATGACGTTCCAGGAAGTTTAATAGCTGCAGATAAAGTGTATTTTCAGCTGAATATGTCTTTTAACAGAGAAACAGCTGAAAAAAGAAAAGCATCAACAGAGAAAAGGGAGACAACGTAAAACACAGATAAATACTGTCAATTCAATCACGTAATGTTTAACGAGGAGGAGATAATTGTCGTCCTGACGCTGAAGTCACAGCTAAGCTAACGCTAAACTAATGCTAAGCTAACGCTAAAGTCTGGTGTGGTTTCTGCAAAACTGAGGTGGAGGAGATTTCAAATAATATTTAATCAGCTTGAGGCACACGTTACCTGTTCAGTTGAATTATAATGATCCTTGAAAAAGACCAGACAGATACATTAACAATTTCCCTGCTTTTTATTCTATTAATGAATGTACTGTGTCTTCTTCTAGAAAACTGCAGTGCACAAAAGGGAGGTCACATCCAACAAAATGAGCGCATGGCCGAGCTTTGTGAATTTGGAAGAACTGATTTTGGTAAGTTATAAAAGTGTAACAAACAGAACTGAAGAGTGTTGAGATGAACTAACAACATACAATATTTCTTTCCACAGTTTACAAAGTGACTGTGGAAAATATTGCATACAATCCATCTTTTGACACTTACACCATGCGAATTGAGAATGTCATCAAGGAAGGTTAGCATTTGTTGATAACCAACGTTTGCTCTATTCATTTTAATATTGCTCTTTTGCTGCTTATTATTACATGCACGCCTTAAATATGTTATTACAGGAAATGACAAAAGCGCTGAAGGCAATCTGCGCAAGTTCCACGGTCTTTCGCGCTGCAGAAACAATTTAAATCTCCAAGTGAATAAAGGATACCTCGTCATGGGAGAAGACGAAGACACTATTCCAGATCCAGCCTCTCAGTCGTACGTTTAGTTTTGTTTATGTTTGAAATTTGACTGAACACAGAGTCAGGTCAGTAATAAACACAGTCAGGTCAGTAATAAACACAGTCAGGTCAGTAATAAACACAGTCAGGTCAGTAATAAACACAGTCAGGTCAGTAATAAACACAGTCAGGTCAGTAATAAACACAGTCAGGTCAGTAATAAACACAGTCAGGTCAGTAATAAACACAGTCAGGTCAGTAATAAACACAGTCAGGTCGGTAATAAACACAGTCAGGTCAGTAATAAACACAGAGTCAGGTCAATAATAAACACAGAGTCAGGTCAGTAATAAACATAGTCAGGTCAGTAATAAACACAGAGTCAGGTCAGTAATAAACACAGTCAGGTCAGTAATAAACACAGAGTCAGGTCAGTAATAAACATAGTCAGGTCAGTAATAAACACAGTCAGGTCAGTAATAAACACAGTCAGGTCAGTAATAAACACAGTCAGGTCAGTAATAAACACAGTCAGGTCAGTAATAAACACAGAGTCAGGTCAGTAATAAACACAGAGTCAGGTCAGTAATAAACACAGTCAGGTCAGTAATAAACACAGAGTCAGGTCAGTAATAAACACAGAGTCAGGTCAGTAATAAACACAGTCAGGTCAGTAATAAACACAGAGTCAGGTCAGTAATAAACACAGAGTCAGGTCAGTAATAAACACAGTCAGGTCAGTAATAAACACAGAGTCAGGTCAGTAATAAACACAGTCAGGTCAGTAATAAACACAGAGTCAGGTCAGTAATAAACACAGTCAGGTCAGTAATAAACACAGAGTCAGGTCAGTAATAAACACAGTCAGGTCAGTAATAAACACAGAGTCAGGTCAGTAATAAACACAGAGTCAGGTCAGTAATAAACACAGTCAGGTCAGTAATAAACACAGAGTCAGGTCAGTAATAAACACAGTCAGGTCAGTAATAAACACAGTCAGGTCAGTAATAAACACAGTCAGGTCGGTAATAAACACAGTCAGGTCAGTAATAAACACAGAGTCAGGTCAGTAATAAACACAGTCAGGTCAGTAATAAACACAGTCAGGTCGGTAATAAACACAGTCAGGTCAGTAATAAACACAGAGTCAGGTCAGTAATAAACACAGTCAGGTCAGTAATAAACACAGAGTCAGGTCAGTAATAAACACAGTCAGGTCAGTAATAAACACAGAGTCAGGTCAGTAATAAAAGTCTATTAAAAGAGAGAATGACATTTTCATTTTTACTAATACAACATTACGCTTGTGTTTTGCATGAATTTTAGATTTGAGTATTTAATCTTGGAGCGGACATGGATCGAGTACTGGCCGAGGGCTGAAGAGTGCCAGAGCCCAGAGCACAGACCCACCTGTTTGGACTTGGACGCCCTGGTGGATCAGTTTGCTGCATTTGGATGTCATAATAAATAAAACAAATAAAATAGACAATGAGTAAATGCTTCCATCGTTATGTACAAATATAGCACTGTGCAAAAGGTGTGGAAATAAAAAGCAAAGTAAACTGTAAAATATGTTAATTTTTATTATTTTAAAAATGTAAAAAAGAAAATAAGACAATTCTAAATCAGATCAATATTTGGTCTGAGTTTGTCTCAAAACAGCAACAGTTCAAGCAGTTCCTGAGCTGTTTCTCTGTAAAATAAGACGTATTTCCAACAGAATAACCCATTTCCTTGGTTTATTCCCTTGTTCCTTCGTTGTTGACATCAGTGTCGACCAATGGGAGCGCTCCTTTTTACCTGAAGTGAGCTGTGATTGGACAAAATCCTGCTGTGGACTGATCATTCTCATCTATTAAAATCCTTCATTATAAAGACTAGATCACGTCTTAAGGTCTCATTTTTTCAGATGATTCCTGTTACAATAAACTTTAGGAGATTACACTGAAAAACTAAATGAAACAGTAAAAAATCAGGTAATGGACTTTTTAGGTTCAGTCTTTAGGTTTGTCTTGGTTTTATCTTGTGTTTGCTTCAGTTTAGTTTAATTTCGTTCTGGTTTAAGCCTCTCTTTGTCTCTGAAACAACCCACTCTCCATTTTCACATTTTTCTGCTCTGAACCACACCTGGACCAGATGAACCCGAGCTGCAGGTCTGAGGATGGTCCACGTTTTTCACTTTGATCTCTGCAGAAACACAAACTGAACTGGACACAGACTCAAGCTGCTTCTGATCAAATCCACACAAGTCTCTCTGTTTTTAGCCCTGCCTCAGTTTGTCTGTGAACTCAAACATTTAAATACAGCTGTAGCTTCCTCAGATACTTCTATTTAGTGTAAATCCTTCAACCAGTTTCAGTTCAGATTTGATGTAATCATGACAAAAATTCAAACGTGACATGAGCTAAACACAGTGAAACATTAATTATTGTGTGTTTTGGATGTATATTTAAAATAAATCTAATTAATTGAACTGATATTCTATTATCTTTGCCTTGCACCAGTTTAATATCCCATAAAGTCACCATGTATTGTGCAAAATGTCTTAATTGAGTGTATTTTCTATAATTGAAAGCAGCACAAATAGTTTCTATTGTTAACATTTGTTTCATTCATCTGCATTTAAATTAAAAGCTGGTGGTGGAGAAAATAAAAGCGGGACGGACATTTAAAAAAAAAAACATTTCTCAAAATTCTAAAATATTCCATGAAAAATTAAAGCCATGACTCAATTTAAACTTTAAGCAGAAGTGTCGCCATGTTGACGTCTCTTCCTTAGCATTAGCCACATTAGCTCAAGACTTTAAAAACTGAGGCAGGTTTTCTTTTTAATTTATATTATTTGTGTATAGCTAGACATTCTGGTAAAACAGCGCCAACTAGTGTTTTTTTATGAATTTTATTTAAATTGCAGAATGTTTTTTTGTGTTTGGGGATTTTTTTTTTATTTTATTTTAAGACTTTTTATTTGAGGAATGTTTTTTTTTTTTTTTTAATGTAATCTTTTTGATTTTGGAGATTGGTTTCTTTTTGTAGGCAACATTTTTAAATTGCCCCTCTCCTTTTATTTTTCTTGTGGTGTCTGCCACTGCCACTGCACAAGAAATCACTGATTTCACAATTTTATGTTTAGCATTAACCCAGGAAAATACATGGGGTTTAATGTTGATTTAATGCTTGGTCCTGTTTTCTAGCTTTTTAAGAGAAAACTCAGATGGCCTTCACTAAACCCAGCTCCGTCGTGTTGCTGCCGGTGTTTGTCCTTGAGTGAAGTCATTAGCTCCGAGATTTTCCAGCTCCGACAAAGACAGGAAAAGGGAAACACGGAACGAGACGCTTTGTTAATGAGCAGCACAACAATGAAGCACAAATACACCGAGTGGAAACAGATCCAGGAGAAGGACAGGGCTGTGTGAAAATAACATGCACCAGGGTCTGAAAGAGTTCGGATCTGCACTTGACCTTCGACAAATAAAAATAAAGTTGAACCCAATCTCTCAAAGTCTTTGTAAAGTTTAAAGAAGCACATTTATTCCCAAAAGCAGGTCAGTCCCTGTTTGGAGAAGCAGAAAGGAGCAAAGGCTTTTAGAACACTTTTAGAAACAACTAATGAGGCTTATATTATATGAAAAGCTTTCACGAGAAAAAAACAAAAACCTAAGTCTAATTGATGCAACTTTGGACAATATGTGAAAAAAATGTGATTGTTTTATGCATGAGAAAAAAATATATATCTATACAAAAATTAAACCTTAAAGCAGCACTGTGTAACTTCTGAATGTTCTTATGTAGAAATTTCTTGTTAAGCCCTTCTTAGAATGATTTTTGGCATTCACCAATGTTTTTTAAACTGAAAAAGAAACACGCCTCAGCCCTGAAAATAACACTGTTTTATAATATTATTACATTTAAATTGCAAGAAAATATTGTAACCAAAACAGGATTGTAGACTACACTATCTTATATATTTTTAAAATAGCACATAACAATAATAAAGGATGAGAATGGACAAGGCATAAGCCCAAAACACACTCCACACTTTATATTTTAACCTCTTTCTGCAGCTTGTTTTGTGCATCACTCACATAATCTCTGGAGGTAAGTCCTGGTGTGATTTATTTTTCTGGTGCTGCGCTTGTGTTCTTGATGTGTTTTGTTATAACGTGTATTGAACTTTCAGGTTCTGGATCCTGCTCAAATTAACCCGGTATGTTTATGTAAATCACAGTATTACACAATTACAGTATTTTCTTCAAACCCACTTCTTCCGTCAGTCCAGTGGCAGCTGCTGTTTAAATCCGTGAGGTGTGAAGTTCAGCTGCAGTTCAAGTATGCAGCGTACATTAACCCCGAGTGTTTTCTCCATCTGTGAGTTTAACGAGGGATTCCTGAGCCGTGCCACTCGGAGCTGAACCGACTCGACTGTGAAAGGAGGGAGTTATCTCCGACACTGAAATAACAAGGATTAACCTGAGACCAATGAACATCCGTCTGAACTGACAGGGTTTAAGACTGCCTCGTGTGTTCATTTCTACAAACAACAGGAGAAAACATAAGTCCTTCAATATCACTGTTAATATTTATGTTTTGATCCTTGGATAAAGACCAATGTAAACACAAAAAATGAGTCATTTATTCAGAGATGAAAGCCCCAAACAAACAATTCTGACTCTCAGAACTATGGGTAGCTGTAAGGGACAGACTTCAGTAGGGGTCACGATGAAAGAATTATGAGGAACATTAACAAGTTTAACAACACAGTCGCAATAATCTTGGTGTTTTATTTTGAAAACTTTCCCTGGATCCTCTTCAGTTCTTCTGCTACATTCAACTGAAAAACAGTCATCTCTGGAGAGTTTCTTAGATCAGAGACAGAGGACCAACAATGAAAGGCCAAAGACAAGACTGACGACAAAAAGAAAGCTAAAAGAAAATACCACGAGTCCTGCTTAAATGACAGGTTCATGGCAGCAACAGGCGATACACGAGCCCCAAACCCTCTCTTTCAAAACTGCTTCTCCACAAAAACCAACAAAATCCCTACATTAAAAGATAAACAACAAACATAAAAGACAGAGGCCATTAAAAGCATCAAATCTCACAACATTCTGGATTAAAGTCGAGGCTAAACGCACTAAATACTCACTAAAAACACTGCTGATCTTTGTGAAGCGGGGTTTTCTGCCGTAACAGCGACTGAAATGAGATTAAGGAGTAGACTGGACATAAAGAACACACTGTCTCCATCATTCTGAGAGGAGACATTAATTATTTTTAAATTTAATAAAGTTTTGATTGAGGATAACTGTAATCACCAGTAACAGTATATTTTAATAGGAATGATCTGTGAAAAAAACCTTAAGATACAACTAAGCTTTATTATCAAGCGTGAAGAGTTAGAACAAGATTTTTAACTGAATATAAAATAACTGAGGTTTTCATTCAATCCCAAGAACAAACAAATGTGTAATTTATGGTTTTGGTTGGTCTTGACGTCCGAGACCGAGACAAAACCGAGTAAAAACGTGACTGAGACCATGACAAGACCAAGACTTTTATAGAGAACCAAGAAAACCAAGATCAGCCTCAAGTTTTACACTAATAATAATAATAATAATAACAACCCCAAAACAACCTTTAATATTGAGAGTCAGCAATCAAAACTCTTTTTAAACCCCTGTGTTTTATTTTTGTTCTGAAGAAAGGAAGGAAAATTCAAAGAAAAGTGAATTTGAATGTTGTCATTTCAAAAAAGTGAAAGTGTCTTAGAGCAGTGGTTAGAGCAGAGGCAATCAAAAAAAATGTTTATCAGATTTTAAAATTGAATTAGAAAGCTTGTACATATGTCATTAAAATGTACAGTGCTTCAGCTTTTCTTTGGGAAACCCTCCTGTAAGTCTCCCTCCCGTTGGCTCACCTTTGACCTCATTTAGTTTAACCTCCGCCCTCGTTCCCGTTAACCTCCTCGTCCTCCCTTCGCTCTGTTTCTGAAGCGAGCTCCAGATAAGACTCCCGCCTGCTTTTTTGGCTCGGACGGTGACGCTGCAGGAATGTGGGCCTTGTATGGTCATAAACTCACTCTGCTGTTCTTTATAAAATCTCTGGGTCGTTTGGACTCAGAGAAAAGAGTTGTTAGTGTTGTTCTGTTCAAGAAAGAAGATGTTTACTGTCATTTGCTTTGAGAATTTAAGAAAATATGTGAGATTTTCAAGACACAATAAACAAGGATTAAATCAGAACCAAAGATTTAACCAGAAATAAAACCAGAGTAAAACCGGGACAATAGACTTAAAGTGAGGAATAAACTAAAACTGAAGTCAGACTAAACCTATAACCTGAATCAGAACTAAATAAGAACAAAATCAAGACTAAACCAGGTCAAAATCAAGGCAAATCCAATACCAAAACGTGGACTAAACCCGGTCTTGAACCAGGATTAAACTGGAAGACTAAACCAGAAAAAACCTTGGACTAAATCAGGATTAAACCAGAACTAAACCAAAGATAAAACAGTATTTAACCCTGACATAAGTTTGTCAAAATCATAGAAAATCCAAGACTAAACCAGGACTAAATGTCTAAACCCAGTCTTTATGTGTAAACCAGGATTAAACACAGGAATACATCATTGACTAAACAAAAACATACAAAACAATATTAACACAAAACCATGAGGATCAAATAAAACAAAACCTGGCTCTAAACTTGAAGTAAATCCCCCAAAATAAGCCCCGCCCCCTTTCCCCACCTGTTTTTATCCCGTCTTTGCAGCTGAGGCTTGCATTATTCCTCCAATCATTTCCAAAACCAATGATTACGTCTCTTCAGTTCCCTCTAGACTTTCACTCGACGAAAATGAGACGTTTCCTTCAACACTTTCCATTCACAGAAAATATGAGGAACAGAGGCTAGAAAAACAAACGAGGGGCCTTCACCTTTGACCCCAGTGAGTGTTTCACAAGTGGCTGCTGCTGTAACTCGTCTGAGTCTTTCCCTCCGCTCGGAAATAATGGAAATAAGTCACAGAAGGGTTAGTATTATCAGAGAGGCTTCAGTTTTATAGATCTTCGTCCAAACAGCATTAAATCAAACTGTGATGAATTCAAATAAAAAAGTCCTGGTTTAGTCCTGGTTCAGTCTTTAATATTGATTTATCTCCTGCTTTGACGAGTGGAAGTTAGTCCTTTATTAATCAGCTCATATCACATGCGTTTCCGATGTCATGCAGCCCTATTATATAAAGAATTACCAACAACTACATGGTTTAGTCTTACTACAATAAAAAAAAATCCAAAAAAAAGAAAGATACATGTCGACAAATACATCCAAATCACCCCAGTGTGTATCTTTATAATGACAGATCAGTTAAAAGTTTGATAAAAAGCTATTATGGCCTTAATCTAACCATTCCATAGGCCATAAACTGTTAGATTAAAGGGTCACTAGTCACTTACAGACTGAACTGATATTTTTTCTGTAAAATCAATCATTTGTAAAAACAAACAAACAAACAAAAAAAACAGTCTTTATGATGCATCTACTGTTTATTCTAAGGGATTGTAATAGATGAGAACCTCTATTCAGGAACAGAAAACCTTGGAGCGCTCCCATTGGTCGACACTTGTCACATGACGTTCCAGGAAGTTTAATAGCTGCAGATAAAGTGTATTTTCAGCTGAATATGTCTTTAACAGAGAAACAGCTGAAAAAAGAAAAGCATCAACAGAGAAAAGGGAGACAACGTAAAACACAGATAAATACTGTCAATTCAATCACGTAATGTTTAACGAGGAGGAGATAATTGTCGTCCTGACGCTGAAGTCACAGCTAAGCTAACGCTAAACTCTAAACTTCAGTTTGGTCAAATGGATTAGTATTTTTTGGTTTTATTTTTTACTAAAAGAGAAGCAGGAGAGGTCTGAGAGACAGGGTAAAGTAATCGCTACATCCGTTTGTTTTGAGTTCCTGAGAAGGTGATGCCTCAGATTTCCAGTTCTTTAGTTCAGGTTTTCCCTCTTGTTTGTTTCTGTGAAGTAAATTCTGGGGTTAAAGTTGAAGCTGTCAACAGACTCTGAGTTAACGAGCGCAGAATGAGAGTTGTGTCAGAGTTTAGACTCGAAGCAGAGCAGGTCGGTCCACATCAGCGTTCGGCTCTGAGACGATAACACGGGACGCTCTTAAAACACGAGAAGAATGATCAGAACGGGACGAGAACATGACACAAGACAAGAGTGACACTTCTTTTAAAGGAATAAAAGAAGAAAAGAATAATATAAACTAGCACTTAGACACTTGGCTGCACCTTATAATGAGAGTTATTATCTACTAAGGCACATTTTATTCAAACATTAGTACATTTTATAGTCATTATTTGCTCGTTCTTGGGTTTACTGACCTTTATTCGGCGTCAAAATGCCTTCAGTTGAAAAAAGGAGTAAAACCATAAATGTCAATTATATTCTATTATATTTTTTAGAGACAATAATAAACCAAAAACTCACACAAAACAGAAAATAAAACATACTTTAGGCAAAAATATAACACACACTGTTAGCTTGCTACACATTGAGATACACCCAGTCGACAATCATTATTTTCTTCCTATTTTTTAACTGAAAGCATCATTTATTTAGTTTTAATTATATTTTCACCTTTTCTGTGAGGAATGAAGGATAAATACTCGTTGACTCTTGCTTTGGGACATGTTATTTTAACCTGAGAGTGTGATATTTCTTAAATCTGATGTGAAACGAGTTTGAGGCTGGTGTTATTGAAGACAAACCCCGAGGTGTTTCCGAGTCTTTGTCCTGGCAGCGTTTTCTCTGGAGTCGTTCTTTCAGAGTTAGGTCATGGTCCGGACACATTCAGACAGAGCTCAGCTTGTCGTTTCTGCATAACTTCCTCAAGGCTCTGAACTCTACAGCAGCTCTGCAACCCTCCAACAACACGGAGGTAAACACCAAACACCTGAACCTTTAAGTGTTTTGTAAAAATGTATTTAGATTTAGAAATTAATGGACTCATGGGAAATGCTAGATTTCCAAAGGGAATGCTATCAAGAGGAAATAATAATACTAATAATAAATGGCTGATACTCCATTACAATCCAATGTAAAATAGGAGTGTCCAAAGTAGGGCCCAGGTGCCAAAATTGGCCCGCTAAAAGGCTTGATTTGGCCCACTAGAGGTTGTCATGTTTTGTGACTGAAATTACAGATGGTCTACAGATTTAATGTGTTATATACCCCAGAAACACCCTATTGCCCTCACTAAGGCAGCCTAACTATAAAGACCGTTCCTACCTCCACAACTGGTCCTATTTTTATGGATTTTTGACAAGTCCTGGTCAAACAGTTTCCAATTAGGCTCTATTTGTTCAGTAAAATGGAGGATATTTAAGGCTGCGTTCACTTGTCGTGTTTGGTGTGGTTCAAACAGACTCTGGTGGTTGCTCCGTTCGCGAGGTTCACGCTACAAACGAACCTCAGTGACACCAAACACGCTCCGAGACCCTTCAAAACGGAGGTCTGTGAACGCCAAGTGAACCACAGACGAGCCCGAAATGGACGTGACGAAAACATCACGTAATGTTTAGCGGAAAAACAAACAAACCATTATTGAGGTAAAATACAAAGGTAATTATTAGCATTTGAGCTAACAGCAGCATCAGTGTGGTTCTTAAAAAAGGCATCTTAGTTGTGTTTGTTTAAAATGTCAGCTGTGAACTCTCTGAGCTTTTTGTTGAAGGATCGAAGTAAATGGATCGTTTCCTGTTTTGTGTGAACGCTCCCTAATCCGAAAAGACAGACGAGGATACAACACAAAGCTAATCCAAAAAATGTTGACGAGCGTCTCAGTCTCATTTATGAAAATGTTAATCCAAGTTTGTTTAAGTGTGATAGTGGATCTAGTTTATGAAGATATCCTTGACTTGAGTTTTCTGGGATTCGTCAGGTTTTTGTCTCATTTTTCGTCATATTATGAATGTTATCCTCAGATCTGTTCTACGTTAATTTCATGAATTTTTTTATGTAAATTTGTATATTTATGTAAATATTCCTTGAGATTGATATTTATTCATTATATTTTTAAATGCTTGTGTATTTTTAATGAGGTGTTTGTTGATACTATTTCTGTTATTTATTTATTTATTATATTTCTGTTATTTTTTTAAATCTTTTTGTCTGTTTGTTTTTTTTGGTTATGTCTGTAACAAAAGGATTTCAGAGCAGTGTTAATTTTGACAGAAAACTGTAATTTAGTTTTAGTCTTTTGTCTAAAATGTAATTAGTTTTAGTCATAATTTAGTCTAATCCTCATTAGTTTTAGTCTAGTTTTAGTCGACTTCTTCTACAATAGATTTAGTCATTAAAATATAAAGGGTGAAGCATTTTCAATGTTTTTTTAAATTGTTAGTTTCAGTAATAATGTCTCTGAATGAAAGTAAACTACTCCTAACCTGTTACGGCTGGTATTCAGGTCTTTCTCCTTTTGATTGGATTTCGTCTCTGTTCATTTTTGTTTTTATTCATCGAGGAAAGTATGAATACATTTCGTCAAAGCTTAGTCAAAACTGCAAAAAACTTGTAGCTTTAGCTTGTTTCACTGAAATGCAATGTGTTCTGTTCCAAAATCTAACCAGAGTGAGGAGTTTGTTCTGGGACTGATCAGTTCTGTATAAACCAGGAATAAAAATCTGTCATGTGTCAAAATAAAGTCAAGTAAATCCCTTTTCTGGAACACACTCTTGGACTGACAGTAGCTGAAGAAGCCTTGAAAACAGGAATCCCCTTTGAGACTCTGAGAACAGGCCTCCATTGAACCCAGCAGCTCTTTCCACAATGTCACGGGTTAATTCACGTCCAAGTGGGTTTACTCCCTCTGTAATTAACGTGAGCGAGGCGTGACGGGCCGCCTCCGGAGCAGAAACACTCTCCGTCGCTGTGAACTCACACTGGTCTTTTACAGATTCAGTTATGAGCGAATCCAGAGATAGCGCCGCTGTGTTTTCATCAGAGGAGCTGGAAAATTCCTGGTTAATCCTCGGCGTGAGCTTCAGAGCCGTGTCTCCAGGTGGAACTCTCTGTTTCAAAAGTTCAAACCTTTAGGAGTAAATATTGAGACTCTGGACAGACAGGAATCAGGAGAGTTGGTTTCAGCAAATTTGAAGCAAAATGTTCTAAAGAGAACAAAGAAAACTGCTAAATAATGCATTTCTGTTCAAATATTAAGTGAATAAGCTCGGTGTAATGTCAGAGAGTTTTTTTAGTCTCTTTGACACAAAAAATGTTCTTTTAGACATTGTCAACACGTGTCAACATATTTTTTTAAATTTTTTTAAGTTAATGCTCTCATTAATTTCAGTCCTCACCATGCATCACAAATATTTACAAATTTTCTGAATATTAATCTCTTGAATGCCAGTTTGAGCAATTAAAGGGGATTAAATATTCAGTGTCTATTTCTCATAAGCTGCTGTTCTCTAAATACAGTCCATTTCAGATTTTGTTTGTTAATTTTAAGAAAGACATGACGTTTTGTTTTTTTTCATCCCATATTTTAAATTTTGAATTTAGGGAGGGTTAAAAGTGTCAAAAGTATTTCGTTTAAAGGACATAAGTAAGACTGAATTCACCACAAAAACAGCTTCTGTGTGAGCCTCTGTGTCTCTGCAGCTCCATGGCTCCGCTGCAGGAATGTGTTCACCATGTGTGTTTATTCCTATTTATTGTTATTGTGTTCTGTTCTTCTGCTGTTGTCTGAGCTGAAGTGTGACAGATAACAACTGTCCTGAATTAAAAGTGAAATAAAGGCATTAAATGTTCAATAAAGAAGTAAAACACTGTCAGTATTTTCTTCTGAGAGAACACTCCGTTTGTCTCTGAAATAAATAAATCTGTTCAACAAAGAGCTGCTCCACGGAGTCGCTGCAGGAATGAGCTCGGGTTCCATTAGAGGCCCCCATCCGTCAGGACGGGACCCTGTCAGGACGGGACAGAGAGACCGGACCCAGAATCAGACCCCCAGACGGGACAGTGAGAGACAGAATAACCCATTTCCTTGGTTTATTTCCTTGGTTTCTTTCGTTGTTGACATCAGTGTCGACCAATGGGAGCGCTCCTTTTTACCTGAAGTGAGCTGTGATTGGACAAAATCCTGCTGTGGACTGATCATTCTCATCTATTAAAATCCTTCATTATAAAACCTTCTTGTCTGATCTGCAGATTCAAGTGAAGAGGGGAGACCTGGGCCTCTCGTGATTGAGATACAATGCTGTGAAAAGTCTTCCTGATTTCTTACTTTTTTGCACATTTGTCAAACTTAAATGTTTCAGATCAAACTAATTTAAATATAAGATAACTCAAGTAAACACAAAATGGAGTTTTTAAGTGATGATGTTATTTATTTTCCTCATAACAAATAACATCATCACTTAAAAGCTGCATTTTTTGTTTACTTGAGTTATCTTTGTCTAATATTTAAATTTGTTTGAGGATCTTGACAAATGTGAAAGAAAGAAAGGACTTGGGGTGGACTCAGTATTTCAGAGTATTTCAGAGCGTGGACAGATGTAAACAACACTCAGAGCCAGTGCTAATGTCTGGCTCTGGTTCTTTCTCTTTTCCACAGCTGCTTCTCCCAGAACTCCTCCCGTCTATTGTTTGGGATCCTTTTCCTGAACATTCCTCCAGCGTCAGGTGAGTTTACTCAGAGGAGACGGAAACTTCACTCTGACAGCCGCTAATTAACCTGCAGAGCCTCGACGTGAGGGTGATGCGGAGGAACTGAAGATTTATGACCTCGAAAAGACAGTAAAACCAATGTAAACAGGTGCAGTTCCACTCGTGACCACTAGAGGGTTCTGGCTCCATATTAACTCCATGAATCAGGATTTTTTCTTTTTTGGTTTTGGTCCAAGATCATCTGAGATATGCTCCCCAGGGAATAAGCTTTTATTAATAACTTCTACTACGAGCGATTTTATTGTTTATTTCGAAGCATTTTTTTCCATAGTCACTGAGCCCATTTAAATTCACACTAAAACTCAAATTATTATCAGATTTCTTAGTTATTATTACTGATCATGTAAACAGCATACTCTTCGATAACTGGGAGTAATCAGATAATTGTAATAATCAGATCTGAGGCGTTAACATGTTTCAGTCCAATATCGCATTTCTTTATAGAGTTTATAGATCTGTTTGTTGTGTTTTCTGCTAATGTTGTGACTTTGTTTGTTTTTGTTTATGGGAGTATTAGGGAGAAATCTAGGTGTTTTAATCCGATGATTTATAATCTGTTTACGGGCTGAATGCTAGTTAATCTGATTATGACAAATCGGATGAACACACCTAGTTTTCTCCCTAATACTCTGATGTCTTCAGGTGTGTAAACTCGATAATCGTGTTTCATTTCGTTCTTTTACATCTGCACACGTGTAAAACAACACACAACAAACATGGCGTATAAACGAAGCACAGCAGCAGCGTGTAAAGAAATCCAATGATGGACCGAAACACATCAGATCTGATTATTACAGTAATCTGATTACTCCCAGTTATCGGGTTATTAAGGTCATGTAAACGGACTCAGTGTTTTGGGTGAATTAGCCCAGATTTTGTCCTGTTTGGGTTTATCCCTGGTCTAGTCTGACTTTTACCCTTTTGTCCAAATATGGTCACTTCCTGTCAGTTTCTCTTGTTTCTCTCTGTTTCATTTCATTAAATTTAAGTGGCTCTTCTCTTTGCGTTTCCTGGTTTTAGGTGTGTTCCTGGCTTTATTCCCAGATTACTCCAGGTTTATCATTAAATCCAGTTCTTCTCTCAACAGTTCTCCTGAAGTCTGTCCCGGTCTGACCCTGGTTTTTCTCGGGGAGGTTCCGCTAACGAGCTTCGTCTGGAGCTGATTACGAGGTTTCCCCGCTGCTCACGTCTGTTTTTCATTTAATCTAAGTTTAGAAAATGACAAACAGCTCTCTTTTTCCGACCGCAGTTAAAGATGGAGTCAAAATGAGGCCGGGTTTAGTCCTGGGTTTAGTCCAGGTCTGGTCTAGAGTTAGAGCAGACTTAGTTTGAAGTTTAGCTCTTGTCTAGTCTAAGTTTAACCTGTTTGAGTCTAGTTTAAATCAAGTCTAAATCTCTTTTCAGTTTTAGACTTGAACCTTGTTTCCTTGTTTCTCGTGGATCTAGTTTAGTCCTGATGCTGTTCCTTAAAACAATCTAACCCCAAAAAATCGGCTTATTCTTATTAGTCTGGCTCATTTTCTTGTCATTTCTGTTCCATAAAACAGGCTCATCATGAATCACACTTGATCACTTTGGAAACTTCTGCAGCTGAGTCTGATCCGGAGCAGGTTTAAGGTCAAACCTTTGGTGAATCATTGACTCTTTTATCACAAATGAAGCGGAAAACAGAGCAACCAACAGAATAACCCATTTCCTTGGTTTATTTCCTTGTTCTTCGTTGTTGACATCAGTGTCGACCAATGGGAGCGCTCCTTTTTACCTGAAGCGAGCTGTGATTGGACAATTGTTTGATCTTGATTTCATTTTGTATTCAGCCCTTGTTTAGTCTTTATATGGTTATTTCCTGTTTAATCCTGGATTTAGTCCAAATCTAACTTTATCCTCTAGTTTAAACTTGAGTTTGACTTTCAGAATAAGCCCTTGTTTAGTTCTAGGTTTGGTGCTGTATTTAGTCCAAAGCCTCGTCTCTGTTTGGTCAGATTTTTTGTCATAAATCCAGCAGGAGCCTCGTGAACCTGGAGCAGGGGTTTCCTCATCGTTCGTCCTGTGTTTAATTCCACTCCGAGCAGCTGACGTGTTTTGGAGCGAGGCGAGTGTAAACGATCCTCCAGAGATGTTCCCGAACTGGACTCGGATCAGGACTTCCGTGTATTGTCTGAGGATCGTCCCGTTTGAGGAAACACTGAAGGAGGGGGTTAGGGATCATCGAGAGGAGCTTAATGAGGTGGAATCAGTCCAACACACAACAAATAAATCTAGTTCTCATTTAGCCCAGGTTTAGTTTTAGGTATGGTCTTGCTTTTAGTCCTACATAGACCTAGTTAAGTCTTGGATTAAGCCCTAATTTAGACCTCTTTAACCTTGTATTAGTCCTTGTTTTATTCCTGGATAAGTCACAGGTTTTAGTGCTAGTTTAAGGCTAGCTCGAGTCAGAATTGAGTCACAAATTTGATGACTTCAACCTGCAAGATTCTGCCTTTGACTTTCTTTTCTGCCACTAGTAAAATAAACATCCTTTTTGCCTTGAACTGAGTCTGCCTTTGGGTTCTCGCCTCTTCGTTCCTATAGGACTTGAGACTTACTTGAGACTTTGCTAAACAATGACTTGGTTTCACTTTTGGGAAACGGCTTCACGGAGACATCAGTCGTGGAGCAGCAAGAAAAATAAAGCCATACAAAACGTAAAGCAACATAAGCTATGTGTTTTGTGTGTTTTTAAACCTGACCCATATCCATTTTCCCCGTTTCCTTCCTCTGTTCGCTCTTCTTTGTTGTGTTTAAAAAGTCCGAACTATTGCCAAACGTGATTTCACAAACTAACGAGAAAGACTGAAAGTCCAGACCAAACAGTGCAGGTGTCAAAGTGCCCAAAAACTCTTTTTTTTCTCACCTGCACATCTAAAAAATCTGTGTGTGCAGATGAGAAGAAAACTAAACAAACACTAGACTTAATGTAAGAACTAAACCTGCACAAAAACAGGTCCATCTCCCTGAACAGGTATAAACTATCAGCTCTAAAAATGGGACTTAACCAGGACTAATCTAATAATAACCTGTTATTACCTGAATACAGCACGCCCAAAATAAGAATATGGTAATGCCTCACTTTGGAACGTAAGTGCAGTTCCTGAAAGATTTAGCTAAACGCTTCAGAAAACAGAAATAACAAGGAAAGCACAGAACAAAGCCTGTCTTCTTGTGATAAACAGATAGAGAACCAAGAATCTTTCATCTTAACATGATAAAATTTGCCTTAAATCTCACTTTAGTGCTTTACTGTTACATAAATCCTTAAACATGAATCACAGTGAGGTGAAATATCGCAGCATGTGTCAGAGAAACAGGAAAGATCGGAGACGGCAGAGACCTCCGGCATCGCGAGCCACATCTGAGGGAATTCCTCTGGAAAAAAAACGGAAACAGAGGCAGCAGACATTCCTCTGACACCTCTCTCCACACACTCTCACATTTACACTCCGTTTATTCAGAGTCGAGGGAAAACCAGGGGAAACCCACGGAAAAAAACACAGCCCACACAGAGTCTACGTCAGAGCCGAGCGAGGACAGCCCCCGACTGTGAGACGAGTCCGGGACAAACGGGCTTTTCTCACTGTTTAACACACACTCAAAGCAAAACTAAAACTAATATCAGTGAAATAAAAGTCAAATATTGAACTGACCTAGTGCTGTGAGCTCAAATCAGACACAGATCACTGTAAATTAAAGGTTTATGTAGCACCTTTGACCTGGTTTAATCCTTTATTTTGTCTCAGATTTAACTTGAACAGGTTTAAAATTGATTTGAACAGGTGTTATTTGGACCTGAACTGGTTTTAGATGGATTTGAACAGGTTTTAGATGGACTTGAAAAGGTTTTAGATGGATTAGAACAGATTTCATTTGGATTTGAACAGGTGTTATTTGGACTTGAGGAGGTTTTAGTTGGATTTGAACAGGTTTTGGTGGATTTAGTCCTGGTTTATTCCTCTCTCTTCACAGACTCATTATAAATCCATAAACTCTTCTTCTGACTGAGACTCTGTAGTTTGTTTTTAGTGGAACATTTCAGTGCAGTTTTATTTTGGATTTCAAACCCGGCTCCAAACCACAGCAGCAGCAGAAGGAAAGACTCAGTCATGTCTCTTATGTAACTCACAGTGTGTCATAGACAAGCTCCAAACTGAGAGAAAACAGAAAGAAAGAAAGACGACAGTGAAAACAGAGCAGCAGGACAAAAAAGGAGCGCTCCCATTGGTCGACACTTGTCACATGACGTTCCAGGAAGTTTAATAGCTGCAGATAAAGTGTATTTTCAGCTGAATATGTCTTTTAACAGAGAAACAGCTGAAAAAAGAAAAGCATCAACAGAGAAAAGGGAGGCAACGTAAAACACAGATAAATACTGTCAATTCAATCACGTAATGTTTAACGAGGAGGAGATAATTGTCGTCCTGACGCTGAAGTCACAGCTAAGCTAACGCTAAACTCTAAACTTCAGTTTGGTCAAATGTATTAGTATTGTTCACTTCCATTCAAATATATACCATACCACATTATGCAAAGGAGAACATATGTTTAACAGAGTGTGGTGTATTATTAAAACCATGTCATTCACACGGATCAAGATGTGATTTCAGCAAATGTCTTTAAGTATTTATTACATAACTGTGAATGAAGATATTTTCAAAATCCTGCCAAATACGACCAAAAGTAGCACAAATAATGAATCTGTTCAGTGTTATTTCCCTGGTTTACTGCTCAGCTCAGAGTAATTACGCACAGATTATTTATTATTCATTCATGGCATATTTATTGTGTCTTTACCAGGACTCCAAACCTGTCAGATGAGTTCAAATAAGTCCAAGAATTATCACTGCGTCGCGTTTTAAAGGTTTAATCTGCTCACACTTGAAGATAAGTGTAAAGGTGTCGGAGATGAGCTCACTCGGCAGGAATCCCTCCTAAAGTCGTGCCAGAGCCTCTCTCAGGAAACTGTCGACAGATAACGAGCCGTGTGCACTTCACAGAACGTAGGAAAAGTGTGTTGTACCCTACAGTCCCGCGGCTAAAGGCTAATTAATAAACAGCAGGAAGAGTCGGGTTTGTTTTCTGGAGCAGCTGACGCTATCTCGGACCCTCAGGTCTCCGGTCCCTGGCTCCGATACGATCCAAAGGACACGTTTAATTAGTCTCCAAAGAAAACTGTGAGGTCAGAGGTCAACAGCAGTGTTAGTGGAAGAATGAAGAATGTGTATTAATGTAAAGTGAATGTGAGTTTTCTTTTTTTGGTCTTGTGCACAGTAGAACAGTGGTGTCATGGTAGTTTATAAGGATCCTTTCAGAGGCTGAAGATGGTGACATTTGGAAGAGTTTATTAAATTTGGAATGTGACATTTCATCTTAATTTGAGTCTTACAAAAGTTATCTTTAATATTAATTTCCTACTTTAATGAAAACTGGTTTTTAAATGGATTTGAACAGGTTTTAGTTGGATTTGAACAGGTTTTAGGTGGATTTGAACAGGTTTTAGGTGGATTTAAACAGGTTTTAGTTGAATTTGAACACATTTTCCGTGCACTTCTATAGGTTTTAGGTGGATTTCAGCAGGTTTCAGCTGAATTTGAAGAGGTTTTAGATGGATTTGAACTGTTTTAGATTGAGTTGAACAGGTTTTGGTCAGATTTTAACAAGTTTCAGTCAGATTTGAACAGGTTTTATTTGGATTTCAACAGGTTATACATGAACAGATAATGAAAATGTGAAGTTTGAGCTTCCCCTTCAGATTATGACTCTGGACTCTTACATTTCTCCTCAAACCTGACGTGAGTAAACTCTTCTCGTTCAGTGGAGTCTATATAAAGCCTGTGTCCCTCCCTCTTCCTGTTTTTTTTCCCACAATCCTCTGCTGCTCTCTCAGAGTTTCCTGGCTCTGGTTCAGGAAAAGCCGGAGGAGGAACGGAAACTCGAAGACGACGCTGCTGCTGCTGCTGCTGCTGCTTGGATACAACAATAACACACTGAGGCTCTGTAGAGCAGCGTTATCAGAGTGCATTGTGGGAGAATGTGCTCGTATCTCTGAGTGAAGGGAGTTACAAGACGCTTCATGTTTTATCACCGACGTTTAATGCACTTTTACAATGTTTATGTTTAATTTAATCACTCGAAGCTGTTAATCATCTCAGGGTCATTTCTCTCGACTCTTCCTTTGTTTTTCTTGAACATTTCTGCTGCAAAAATATGGTGTCTGTCTTCAGGTTGTGACTCAGTTCTGCCTTTAGACTTCCCTTATTCCACTCTGAAACATCTGCCAAAGCATTGTTTGTGTGCAATGGACTCTTTACAGTGTGAAAAAACATTGCGATGTTGGTTCAGTTTGTGCTTTCCGGATTTCCAAGACAGACACATGCAAAGACTGTTATTTTTCATTATTAAAAACTTGAACAGTGCACCTGACTGAACACTAATCTCTTCATCATGGATCCTTTCAGTGAGTGGGATTTATCAGCAGCAGGTGAACATTTTGTCTCAAAGTTGTTGAGTTAGCAGCAGAAAAATGTGCAGCGAAAGGATTTGAGTGAGTTTGACAAGGACTGGAGTAGAGTGTTCCCGGTGTGCAGTGGTCAGGATCTATCAGAAGTGGTCCGAGGAAGGAACAGAGGGTCAGAGGTCACTGATGCACTTGGGGTCCGATCCAACAGACCAGCTACTGTTGCTCAAATCACTGAAGAGGTTAATGCTGGTTCTGGTAGAAAGATGTCGGAATACAGAGTGCATCAGTTTGATATGTTTAGGAACAGTCAGGGTGACCGCTGACCTTTTAACCCCTGTGCATCAGAACTGGACCAGACAGGGTGACCGCTGACCTTTTAACCCCTGTGCATCAGAACTTGACCAGACAGGGTGACCTCTGACCTTTTAACCCCTGTGCATCAGAACTGGACCAGACAGGGTGACTGCTGACCTTTTAACCCCTGTGCATCAGAACTGGACCAGACAGGGTGACCTCTGACCTTTTAACCCCTGTGCATCAGAACTGGACCAGACAGGGTGACCGCTGACCTTTTAACCCCTGTGCATCAGAACTGGACCAGACAGGGTGACCTCTGACCTTTTAACCCCTGTGCATCAGAACTGGACCAGACAGGGTGACCTCTGACCTGTTAACCCCTGTGCATCAGAACTGGACCAGACAGGGTGACCGCTGACCTGTTAACCCCTGTGCATCAGAACTGGACCAGAGCAATAGAAGGTGTCCTGGACATGTCCTGATCTGAGTTTGAGGAGTTGGAGACAAAAAAGTCCAATCCATGAAGGCCCCACCTGGAACTTACAGGTACACATTCAAATCCTTCTAAAACCTGTTCAAATCCATCTAAAACCCATTTTCCTCCACAAAATACAAATCCATTTGACCAAACTGAAGTTTAGAGTTTAGCGTTAGCTTAGCTGTGACTTCAGCGTCAGGACGACAATTATCTCCTCCTCGTTAAACATTACGTGATTGAATTGACAGTATTTATCTGTGTTTTACGTTGTCTCCCTTTTCTCTGTTGATGCTTTTCTTTTTTCAGCTGTTTCTCTGTTAAAAGACATATTCAGCTGAAAATACACTTTATCTGCAGCTATTAAACTTCCTGGAACGTCATGTGACAAGTGTCGACCAATGGGAGCGCTCCTTTTTCGACCAAGGTTTTCTGTTCCTGAATAGAGGTTCTCATCTATTACAATCCCTTACAATAAACACTAGATGGATCAGAAAGACAAATGGTACAGTCTGTTTAAGTGCTGTCTTAATGCTACTCCGAGGAGAGAGGAGACAAGACAGAGGAGGCTTCTGAGGAAATTTCTCTTTCCGACCAAATTTGTGGTCTTGTTTGGTCTTGTTTTGTTTGAGACCACGACAAAACCAAGACGTTTCCAAAATGGTCCTGGTCTTGGTCTTAGTGCTACATCACAGACTAAGCTCCTTGTGTGTGCCATAAAAAAGAAGAATACATCCAGAACTGCTCAATCCTAAAACTATTCACATCTGAAATAAAATACAAACAGCTTCAAGAGGCTCCGAGACTGACTCGCAGTGATGACAGCTCCCCTAGTGGACGGACTCCAAACATACACCATCTCTTTTATTTAATGTGACAGTATTTATTTTAAAAAGCAGTGAGAGTGACTGTGTATTGAGAATGACTGATGACCTGTAACTCCAGCTTTATTTAAAGTTTTATTTAAAGGTTTCGTTCTTCTCAGCTGCAGCTCCTTCAGATCCATCTCCTTTTATAGAAGACATTCTTTATGTGTTGGTCACTAAACCGGAGCAAAGTTTATTTATAGAGATGGATATTTTTAGCCCTAACCACTGCACTTGTCTTTAATTAAACACATTTTAACCAAAAAGTCCAGAAACAAAGACAGGATCCTCGGCAGAAGAGGGTTATTTGTCATATTCTGAGACAAAACTCCTCGTCTCAGAGTTTTATGACATTTACAGAAGTGTCCACGGAGATTTGTTTGTTTAAACCAGTGATAAATTTAGACTCAAAGATGGTTCAACTCCACTGTGGTTTGTTTTCACTCACTTTCACAGCGGCCTTTGCTCTTTTGAAAGACAACTGAGACAAATAGTTATTTAGTGTCTTGCTGTAGATCTTTTCGGGGTTTGGTGATGTGTATGGCTTAGTGGGACCGGAGCTGGGCCAGGGCTTAGTCCTGTTCTAGCAGCGTCCTGAGGCACAGCGTCTCTGGACTCATTCACCTTTGACCTCTGTGCACCTGACCCATCTCCAGACGCTGCAGCCACAGTTTTAATAAAGTCATTGTCCTCCTTAAAGTTCACAATAAAAAACACAATAATGTGATGTGTTTATGCTCCCAAAACTTCCCGTAAATTAGAGTTATTAAGCAAGTTTTAACGTCTGGACTAACTCTGTCTCCGTGAGTCTGGACCTGGTCTAAGACTGGACTAACTCTGTCTCCGTGAGTCTGGACCTGGTCTAAGACTGGACTAACTCTGTCTCCTGAGTCTGGACCTGGTCTAAGACCGGACTAACTCTGTCTCCGTGAGTCTGGACCTGGTCTAAGACCGGACTAACTCTGTCTCCGTGAGTCTGGACCTGGTCTAAGACCGGACTAACTCTGTCTCCGTGAGTCTGGACCTGGTCTAAGACCGGACTAACTCTGTCTCCTGAGTCTGGACCTGGTCTAAGTCTGGACTAACTCTGTCTCTGAGTCTGTTTGTACTTATTTATCTAACTCTTATCTAACTCCTGTGTCTTATTCCTCCTGTGATCCATCGTGAACTTTGACCCCTGAATGTGTGGTCAGGCTACACTCCTCTTTTTTCCAGGAATGTTCCAGCGATGCTCTGTTCATTAAACAATGAAACACACCTCCTCCACAAACAGTGCAAGGGTTCATCCCTTTACTTTAGATTTTTTACAGTCAATACTCAGACTTTTACTGCATTAAGCCTTTGTTTAAAAAAGAAAAAAGAAGCTAATGTTAAAGCTCCACTCCCTATTTTTTTTCCTCCAAAATACTAATCCATTTGACCAAACTGAAGTTTAGAGTTTAGCGTTAGCTTAGCTGTGACTTCAGCGTCAGGACGACAATTATCTCCTCCTCGTTAAACATTACGTGATTGAATTGACAGTATTTATCTGTGTTTTACGTTGTCTCCCTTTTCTCTGTTGATGCTTTTCTTTTTTCAGCTGTTTCTCTGTTAAAAGACATATTCAGCTGAAAATACACTTTATCTGCAGCTATTCAACTTCCTGGAACGTCATGTGACAAGTGTCGACCAATGGGAGCGCTCCTTTTTCGACCAAGGTTTTATGTTCCTGAATAGAGGTTCTCATCTATTACAATCCCTTACAATAAACAGGAGATGGATCAGAAAGACTGTTTAAACCTCACTTGTTCATAGAGTTAAATGAGTGAGTCTGTCTCTAAACTCTGTTCTTCATGTTTTTCTGTTTAAGTGTGTCTCTGTCCGATTCTGGAGCTGCTCAGTGCTGTGTCCGACCTTAAACCTTCAGCTGAAGTTTTCAGCACAAAACCATGAATGAAGCATATTTTCCAGGTGTGTTGGTCTGATTTACAGAAATTCGAATGACTGCTCCCTCATTCGGAGTAAGTTTATAATCAAACTAAGTCAATAAATTAAGTTTCTCCAGCTTCATGAAAACTGGAGCTTAGAGACAGAAATACAGTCTCTAGAAGAAAACTAGTTATTTACATGCTTTTAATAAATTGCATTTTCCAGTTTAAACATATTAAATGTGCTTGTGCAAGGATTTCCTTTTAATTAAACACACTGCAAAACTGCTCAGACGTGGAGTCCATTCCTCATGGTGGGTTATATTTGACCTTCACAAGAAACATTTTTCTCACTTAAACCCAAAACAAAGACACCAGACTTTAAAAACACACAATATTAACTTTAGAAAACACTTTAATTGCAGATGCATCAGAGCAGTTCAGGTCATTCTTCAAATACCGTCTTGTCGATGAGGTTTTTTTTACAGTAAACTGCTATAATCCCAGCCCGTTGCCGTGGTTTGTTCCCGTTTCTCCGGCTGTAAGTCTGTAATGATACGTTGGACGGAGGAGTTCCCTGCGGCGGAGCTCGATGGAAAACTCTCTGAGTCACTTTCCTGCCACAGTCACGGAGTTCCCTCTAAAACCAGGCTCTGGTCTTTAATTTACAACCATCTCTCATTCACTGGGATTAAGCACTTTCAAGGTTTTCTCATTTGAAGGAAGCCCAAAATACTGTTGGTTTACTACAGAGTGAGTCACACAGGCTTGTTTTTCAGATTATGCTTTTTTAAAAGTCCAGAGTCCTCCTCAAACTGATGTTCAGCCTGGTTCTGTTACAGAGTGAGGTAGATAAGTAAGACAACAACCTTCTGATGCTAAGAGTCCTTTTGCTCATTAAACAGACTCTAGCTGATATTTATCTTCTAATTTATTGTAAAATCATTCATTTGTGTCTTTCTGATCCATCTAATGTTTATTCTAAGGGATTGTAACAGATGAGAACCTCTATTCAGGAACAGAAAACCTTGGACAATCACATGCTCCAAAAAGGAGCGCTCCCATTGGTCGACACTTGTCACATGACGTTCCAGGAAGTTTAATAGCTGCAGATAAAGTGTATTTTCAGCTGAATATGTCTTTTAACAGAGAAACAGCTGAAAAAAGAAAAGCATCAACAGAGAAAAGGGAGACAACGTAAAACACAGATAAATACTGTCAATTCAATCACGTAAAACTTCCACTTTTCCCAAATATGCTCATTACTTAAATAGCTAACTTCTTCTCCATTTTGAGTAGATTTGAATACACTCTTTCAGTCAGAAATCACTATTGTCTATAACTTAAACACTGTAATATGTATAAATGAGCAGAATATGTTTTAACCCAGTTCTCTCTGGTTTCGAGGTAAGTTTCTATTAAAAGCTCGTCTTTGGGGGAAGCCCTGTCTCAGAGAGAGTCCCCGGTCTCGGTTAAAGAGCCCTTTGTGTGTCTCTGAAATGTGTCCAGGCCGCTCTATTGACTGTGAAAGCATCATTCAGGCTCGTGTTTCTGTGGAAAACTACCGCCGGGCCAGACCACACCCTCCATGTGTGAGTCAGGTGGGTCAGGAATGAAAACACCAGGAGTTTACAGCAGAACGAGGAGATCTGCTTCTTATCAGCTCCACATTCCTCACAAATATCTGCTGCACACTCAAGTATATCTTTAAAACACGCAAACACAAAAATCTATGGATGAATCAGACATTAACATTTAGGTACGTCATTATTTACAGCCCTTTGCAAGAGTTTAACACAAAAATACACAAACATTTTTTTAAAAGTGCAAAAACGGTCCATTTATTTATTTATTTTTTTAGTTTTCTTGTCTTAATTTGAGAAAACCAAAATGGAGACGAGTTATTTCCCTATTACCAATCAGAAATCAGGCAAATTAAATCCAGAAACTACCTGTTTTTTGTCTTATCATGTCTTTTGTCTTTTTAAAAGCCAAAAATATGACTAAATGTTTCATATTTGGACATACGGCTCTGGTCCCAGTGTCATCCCTCCCTCTCTCCCGGCGTCCCGTCTAAATACCATCTACTATTACATATAAAAAGACCAAAAATATAAAAATCTTCAATATTTGGACATATACATTGGGAACAACGCATGTGCACTAATTAATACGACAACAATCCCTCTCTTAGACTTGTGTTAGACGTATTTTTTAAGACGCAATAAATGGGAAAAGTGCTCGGTTGAGTTGTTTTAATCTGTGCCTTTTCTGTTCTACGCCATGTTTGACTCAAATGTAGCTGAAAAAACAACACGAGCAGTGAGCATTAGCCTCAGAGAGTAAATAAATCACTTTAAGTTTCATACTACTGGACACTTTCTGAACATATGTGGCTCTGAAGGCCGCATTAAAGCTATATTTTGTAACTAATCAATGCCGTTTTAATAGACCAATGGGCAATTTCTACAGACTGAGCTGCATTTATTCGAAAACAAAAAGATTAAACAAGAAAGACAGTTTACAGAGATGTCTTTTTAATTATTGGACAGCAAAGGCCTCATAAACAAACTCCTGAAAAAATAAGTAAAAAAGCACCACAGGTTGGATTGATTTGGTGGAAATTGATTCAATGGGAGGGGTTCAGACCCACTTTAAGAGCGAGGAGGAGGGTCTGGGACGGTCTGGGAGGGTCCTGGGACGGTCTGGGAGGGTCCTGGGAGGGTCTGGGAGGGTCTGGGACGTTCTGGGAGGGTCTGGGAGGGTCTGGGACGGTCTGGGGCGGTCTGGGACAGTCTGGGACGGTCTGGGACGGTCCTGGGACGGTCTCTGGAGTGTTTCCTGAGCCCGACCTGGAGCTGGTGGATGTTTATGACACAGATATATATTTGTGTGACTCTGGTTTAAACAGGACGAGGCTCAGAGACTGAACATAAACAAACAGAGGATAATACTTCCTCTTCATAAACACTCCACTCTCAATATATTTAGAGACACTTCTTAAAATCATTTATTTATTTAATGTGACAATTCCACCACTGCACACAATGTATTGTTCATTTCGGGACCGGTTATTTTATTTTAATTCCCAAATGAATTTAATTTAATTTTAGCTTTTTTTCTGTTACATCTGACCTGAGTCTATCCTTGGTTTGGTCTTATCTTATAGCTGGTAAGTCCTGCTTCATTTCTGATTTAGTGACTGGTTTAGTCCTGGTTTTAGTCCTAGATTTAGTCTTGGTTTGATCCCAGTTCAGTCCTTAATCAAACAGAGTCTTTGAGGATGTTACATGACTTATTTTGTTGTGATCGGTTCAAACCTGGTCCTGGTTCAGACCTGGTCCTGATCCTGGTTCAAACCTGGTCCCGGTTCAGACCTGGTCCTGGTTCAGACCTGGTCCTGGTTCAGACCTGGTCCTGAATCAAAGGCGTTATTAACATCATCTACATTTAATAAATCCCATGTTGTTCATCAGGAGTTCTCTCTAAACTCATTCTCATTTCAAACTGTAGACATTTCTCATTTAAAGAAAAAGTAGTTTGTAAATAATCCAGGTCCATTTATTTTCACCTTTAACTATAATTGCATCTGATTCATTTAGTAGATTATATTTTTGGCACTAGGTTTTAACAGGTTTTAGATGGATTAGATCAGATTAATTTTATTTGTTTATGAAATCTTAAGCCAGTTTTTGGGACTAACATATATATAATCTGTTCAAATTCAAATAAAACCTGCTTAAATCAAAAAGATCCAAATAAAACCTGTCCAAAACCATCTAAAACCTGTTCAAATCCAAATAAAACCTGTCCAAAACCATCTAAAACCTGTTCAAATCCAAATAAAACCTGCTTAAATCCAAATAAAACCTGTTCAAATCCATCTAAAACTAGTTTATATCCAAACAAAACCAATTTCCTTGAATGGAGGAAATTAATGTTAAAGATAACATTTGTGAAACTCAAATTAAGATGAAACCTTCCATTTTGAGAATTTAATAAAAGCTTCCAAGCGTCACCATCTTCGGCCCCTGATCCTTATAAACTATCGTGGCCCCTCTTTGAGTCTGACACCTCTGACATAACGTGTGATTTATTTAAAGATATAACCCCATCCAAACTGAGACTGGGTTATGATGATGCAACTCCAACTTTGCTCCAAACGACGTTCTGTGGCGTTTAAGAGCCTCAGATCCACGTCAGGATAGAGTCTAAATAAACGTCAGGTCGAGTCGTGAAGGAGATAAAAGAGACGGGCCTTTTTCCTGTCCCGAAGCAGAGCGTCCTGACTCGACATGCCTTCGGTGAATGTGATGCATTAGTCATTAAAACCAGAGGCAGCATGTTTCTTTGGCAAATGCAGGTCAAATAAACTGTGAAAAGGAAACTTGGCATCATTAGTGTTACTGGTTATTGTGAAAATGTGCAGCTGCGAGCTTCACCTTTGACTGATTTACACAAACGTCTGAGAGAACGGCCTCTGTCGGGTTCACTGGGGCAAAACTAACTAAAACACCAGCGAGTTTAAATAAAAGACACCCAATAGTCTTCAAAGCCTCTGGTTCATTAAGGAGCTGTTATTTTTGCAGCTATGCCATATTCACTCGTCATTTGGACCCGTTTTATTGGTGACTTTCAGAGGAGCATTAATGAACTGTACTAACAAGAGAACAATATTAACTCATCACATCTTTTTAATGTATTTAAATGCTCTTGGATAAATATATTTAAAGGTGGAATAGGAGATGTTTTTTATTACATTTTTTTTTTTTGCTATATTTCTTGAAACTGCCTTTACTGACTCATAACAGACTATTAATGGTGTGCACTGACAGAAAATAAACCCTCAAATAATAAATAAAACCCTCAGAGCTCCCTTCATTTTGTTTCCACAGAGTCTCTTGGACATAAAAAAAAAAAAAGAAAAGAAGCTATTTTAAACATAAAACATAAAATTATTGTGTGTCATATTTTTTCCATAAAAAAATAAATAAATTATTATTTATGTTTATTATAAAAACTATTATTATTATTATTATTATCACCATTATTATTATTATTATTATTATTATTATTATTATTATTATTATTAATAATAATAATAATAATAATAATAATAATAATAATAATAATAATCATAATAATAATAATGATAATAATAATAATAATGTTGTTAATATTTATTTTATTTTTTTTCATAAGTAGCTTCTGGGTCTCCAGGACACAAAAATTGTTTTTAATGGTTGCCATGGTAATATTAAGGGATTTCAACATCAGGAAATGAAAAAAGAATCAATGGCACAAAGAAATGCAGAAGGGACACAGGTGGAACTGTTTAGTTTAAAAGACATAAGAAAGACTCAAAATACACCGTTCTGTTTGGATCAACACAGCCAAAGTTAAGCAAAAATAAATAAAAAAAAACACAAAAAATGTCTATGGATCAATCACATCGACAGGTACATTCTCAGGTAAAGTATTATATTTATGAAAACCCACTGAAACAACACTGTACTGTTTCCAAGATGTATTTGTTGTGACTGGAGTCCTCATTGTTCATTTTAATCCATGGATCTTTCATGTAACGTCGACCAAACCATTGAACCAGGTCTTTCTGTGCTTTATTCACTGATTCCATTGTATAAAGTTTTGAATGGAGCATAAACCGAACAATGCACAGGAACAGTCAGCGTTTGAAGCGACAGGAAACGCGTTCCAGGAAACGCTCTGAATGGCTTTTTGATCACGTTTGAGTTGTCATCGTTTGTTGCTGCGAGCGTCGGCCGTAGACCCATAAACCTGTCTGCGGGGTCATTAAACGCCTCATACCTTAATAAAAATGGAAAATATGAGTTCATACCTGTCACTTAAACACAACACGAAGCGCTGAGAGAAATGGATGTGGATTTAGACGAACTTAGGTCTTTAAAAGTTGCAGTGTGTCATTATTAGCAGCGTCTGGTGTGAGACAGACAGCATCACAAGACTTAAAGCTCCACCCCCTTCACTTCCTGCTTCTCGTTTATTAAAAAATAAAACCAGACCAGTTTTTCCTCCAAAATACTAATCCATTTGACCAAACTGAAGTTTAGAGTTTAGCGTTAGCTTAGCTGTGACTTTTACCACAAATTATTGCTTCATCAATATATTACTGGGGTTTAAACCATTTTTCACAACTAGAAGAAAAAAAATCAAGTACAGTCTGTTTGATTTAGCAACGTTGCTAATTGTGAATTTTTGTTGTTAATTTTTCTCTTCAAACAAAAAACTGTCATTTTATTTTTCTATTTTTTATTTTATTTTTCTGCTTTTCACGTGTTTAGAAAACTCTTTTATAAGTTTCTTCAGGAAGTCAGCTAGATTATCCCTTTCAGTTTTCAAATGCCTTCTATGTCCTTACTGAAATTTAAATGTAATATATAATTTTCCATCATAAAATCCCAAGTTTCAACATTATAATCTGTTTTTCTTTTTGACTCATGTGGAGTCTGTGGCATCGTTATCAGAACAACCAGGGTCCAATCAATCATCAAGGTTTTTCTGTGTGACTTTCCTTGTGTCTGTGGCTTTTCTCCTGTTTGTCCTGCATTTGCATTGATCATTGGGTTGAAACAATGAATTTCTAGAGATCAGTGAAATGGAGCATTAATAATGTTTATAGTGATACAGTTAAAAGTCCATTACTTGATTTTTTTACTGTTTCATTTAGTTTTTTCAGTGTAATCTCCTAAAGTTTATTGTAACAGGAATCATCTGAAAAAATGAGACCTTAAGACGTGATCTAGTCTTTATAATGAAGGATTTTAATAGATGAGAATGATCAGTCCACAGCAGGATTTTGTCCAATCACAGCTCACTTCAGGTAAAAAGGAGCGCTCCCATTGGTCGACACTGATGTCAACAACGAAGGAACAAGGAAATAAACCAAGGAAATGGGTTATTCTGTTGGAAATATGTCTTATTTTACAGAGAAACAGAAAAAGACAGTAAAAAAGGGTAAACTCCAAAGATAAAAGTTTCAGGTCAGCTCTAAACTTTGATTTAATGTAACATATCAGTATTTTGTGGAGAAAAAAATTGTCTTTCTTTAAATAAAAGAAGCAGGAAAGGTTACTTCGCTGCTGTTGGAGGAAAGGAGTCTGACACCGGGACACAAAAACAAAGTACTGGAACTTAAAGGAACATATCTGTCTCTCGATGCCAAAAAGATTGCGTGGTGTTGATCTAATGTTTATTTAAAGCCTGTCTTCTCTGATAGAGACTTCACGACTCGAGCCAAAGACGTGTCATTTCTTCACAGCTGAATTCAAAAGGATTAGTTTGTGTGTAAGTGCTGAGTGTTGGTTTGAAGAAAGCGTGTCTTTCTTTTTGATCGAGAGGTGTTCTGTCTCACGTGACGATGATGAGGAAGGTATGTACTGCAGCTGTTTGGTCACGCTTTCAAACCAACGCCACAAAACGGTTAGTGTCAGACGTAACTCCTAAAAATAAAGCACTGGCAAAGTTCTTCTGTGGAAAAAGAAAAGTCAGGAATGTGAATATTTTGATGTAATGATGAGCATACTTCCACTAAATGGATCCTAACAGTTTAAATGAAAATATGTGTGCAGTAAAACATGTCTCACTCTCCTCCAAAATCAGTCTAGGGACCTCTCCTGCTTCTAAATAAAATAAATAAATAAAACCAGACCAGTTTTTCCTCCAAAATACTAATCCATTTGACCAAACTGAAGTTTAGAGTTTAGCGTTAGCTTAGCTGTGACTTCAGCGTCAGGACGACAATTATCTCCTCCTCGTTAAACATTACGTGATTGAATTGACAGTATTTATCTGTGTTTTACGTTGTCTCCCTTTTCTCTGTTGATGCTTTTCTTTTTTCAGCTGTTTCTCTGTTAAAAGACATATTCAGCTGAAAATACACTTTATCTGCAGCTATTAAACTTCCTGGAACGTCATGTGACAAGTGTCGACCAATGGGAGCGCTCCAAGGTTTTCTGTTCCTGAATAGAGGTTCTCATCTGTTACAATCCCTTAGAATAAACACTAGATGGATCATAAAGACTGTTTTTTCACTAATTATTGTGGGATTCATCTTGATCCGGTTCAGGTAAATTTTAAACTCATAATTTCTCTAGTCTCCACTTTGTCTTTGGTATAACTTGAAGACACCTGCTTTAAACAGCCCTGTCCACATGAAGATAAACCAAATAAAACATTTACATTTGTTCTCATTGCTTCAGGGGACATATGTCTTTGAGTCTTAAATCCCTTAAACCTATTGAAGTCTTTGGAGGCTCTCTGAGGGACAGCTGACAGTGATAGAGTCATCCCAGGTCTCAGGTCGATGGGAGATATTTTGGAAAATGGTTTGAGGGGCTTCTTTTGAAACACGTTGTGAAATTTTTTCCAACGAGAACAAGAACAGAGTGAGACAGAGAGCAGCAGTGTGCTCAGGCCTGTCAGGACATTCCTACATCTGTATCATCTTCACCGAGAGACCGGGACTGGCCTCAGAACTGGTTTATTCTACAGTTTTAATCCTTCTTGTTGTGAAAATGATTTTAAACCCAAATAGTTTATTGTAAAATCAATCATTTGTGTAAAAACAGTCTTTCTGATCCATCTACTGTTTATTCTAAGAGATTGTAACAGATGAGAACCTCTATTCAGGAACAGAAAACCTTGGACAATCACATGCTCCAAAAAGGAGCGCTCCCATTGGTCGACACTTGTCACATGACGTTCCAGGAAGTTTAATAGCTGCAGATAAAGTGTATTTTCAGCTGAATATGTCTTTTAACAGAGAAACAGCTGAAAAAAGAAAAGCATCAACAGAGAAAAGGGAGGCAACGTAAAACACAGATAAATACTGTCAATTCAATCACGTAATGTTTAACGAGGAGGAGATAATTGTCGTCCTGACGAAGTTTAAGACTGGGTTTAGTCAGTCCTAGTTTAGTCCTGGTCTGACAAAGTCTTCAGTCTTGACCAGCGCTGGTTTAGCCCTCATATGGTCTCTGTTTGGACTTTGTTTAGCCCTGTGTTTTGTTCCTAGTTTGTCATGTCTTAGTTAAAGTCCAGTCCAGACTTTAGGCCTTGGTTTAGTCCTAATTTAATCTCAGACTAGTCCTGGTTTAGGCCTAGATTTCCTATAATTTTGGATAGTTTTGGTCTTTGTTTACTCCTGGTTAAGCATATCTGTTAAGTTTATGGTTTAGGCCTGAGTTAACCCTGGTTTAGTCGTATTTTAGTCCTGGTTTAATTCTGGTTTAGACCTGGTTTAGTCCTGGTTTAGTCCTGGTTTAGTCCTGGTTTAGTCGTATTTTAGTCCTGGTTTAGTCCTGGTTTAGTCCTGGTTTAGTCCTGGTTTAGTCCTGTTTTAGTCCTGGTTTAGTCCTGGTTAAGTCGTATTTTAGTCCTGGTTTAGTCCTGGTTTAGTCCTGTTTTAGTCCTGGTTTAGTCCTGGTTTAGTCCTATTTTAGTCCTGGTTTAGTCCTATTTTAGTCTTGGTTTAGTCCTGTTTTAGTCCTGGTTTAGTCCTGGTTTAGACCTGGTTTAGTCCTGGTTTAGACCTGGTTTAGACCTGGTTTAGTCCTGTTTTAGTCCTGTTTTAGTCCTGGTTTAGTCCTATTTTAGTCCTTGAGTTTTGTCCTCGTTACAATTTAGACTTTAGTCCTGGTTTTGTTCCCATGGCAGCAGCTTTATTTGTCACATTAAGTGACATTTTCTCCATATTTCTCTTTCTACTCTGAGTAAAACATTGTGTGCCTTATTTCTCATCGTTAACTCTAATCCTCTTTGACCGAGTCCTGTTACTGAGAACTCGCTCCGGAGCTGTTTTCCTTCAAGATGAGCTCACTCTCTTTATTTAGCTCCACATTCTGCACAGTTCCCACTTGTTTAGAGCCGTAAAAGCAATATTCATTATGTCTGGAAAGAATGTGAATGAGTCACTCTTAAAGAACAACACTCTGCTTTGGTTTTCACCAAAACTGAGGCTTTAGGATTTCGACCTGAGCCACACAGAGACAAGAATGCACTGGCTCCAGGTTAGAGCTTCATCTGGGTTTAGTCATGTCTTCCCTATTTACAAAGCTCCTTTAAAAACCTCCCAGATTAAATACAAAATGACAAGCTGCACACTATTTCTTTGTGGTAAATATTTAAAAATGTGTTTACTCTGAGAAACGTCTGGATCCAGTTTATCTTTTGCACAACACTAACGCTAAACACTGCAATTGTGATTTATAGACAATTAAATCCTGACTCCAAATATTTCAGTGACTGAATAAATCCAAATTAAAAAGTGATTTATGTATTGACAACAGCAAAACAAGATACAGATAACTCCTATCAGTGTAACAAAGAAAAAAAAAACAGACAACAACATGGTTTCATGCAGTTCACTGTGGATCCTGTTTTTGTGACATGACCTTCTCTGTTTGAGTTCAAATAAACAAAGACAGACACAAGCCAAAAGAATTTAACAGTATACGACTAGAAATGTTAAATGACAGTTTCAGCATCAGTTAGCATCTGGTGTCTAGAAAAAGAGATTAAACTAAAGGGTAATGAGATTTAAGTGGCTAGCGTACATTTGTCTAATTAGCCATAATGCTAGCCTCTATAAAAGGATAATATACCACAGATTAATTATATCAGTCGTAGCTGAATTATCTCTCCGTGCATCATTTGTGCAGGTCTGTCTTTGGAGCTAAAACAATAAGACCCATCTTCAACCAACAATTTAAAGCCAGTAACTAATGAATAGTTCATCTGTGAAGGACAGGACAAATAAAAATAAATGTAATTATCTATTAAAACACAGACTTGGCAAAAGAAATAAACTGTAGATTCTGTTTAAAAAAAATAAAAAAAATAAAAAAAATAAAATAAAATTAAAAAAAATAATAAAATAAAATAAAATAAAATAAAATAAAATAAATAAAATAAAAGATACAAACTGGAAAAAAAATTGATGCCCAAAAAAGAGCTGACCTCCATGAGTCTGGACCTGGTCTAGGACTGGACTGGGATCTAATACTAT
Organism: Rhyacichthys aspro; assembly: GCA_036850595.1. Classification (NCBI taxonomy): domain Eukaryota; kingdom Metazoa; phylum Chordata; class Actinopteri; order Gobiiformes; family Rhyacichthyidae; genus Rhyacichthys; species Rhyacichthys aspro. The sequence continues at coordinate 23,244,926 of CM072153.1, forward strand.
GCTGTGTACACTGGTTTTGGTCTTAACCTGGTCTCCGTCATGTCTTAGTCTTAATAGATGAGACTTGTTTTGGTGGTGAGTGTGGTCTTGAATGAACCTGCCTCGACCCGACACACCCCTCGCCTGATTCTGAACACACCCATCACCTCCGTCGATGGAAACTCTGGTGGTGTTTTCAGCAGGTTTTCTTCCGTCCTTTAGTGTAACGCGTTGATGAGGGCGTAACAGGAAAACCTCGAGCGCGGGCCTGCTCTGATACCATTGTTTTGGTGGAAACTCTCCACTGATACACATTTGTTCCTGATGAAGTCACAGGAAGTGTTCCCTGTTTTAAGAAGCATTGGGAACGCCGACAGGGAACGCTGGGAATGTGGCGCTTTGGGGATTCATTTAACAGCTGTAGGCCACAGGAAGGTCACATGTACAGCTTCTATTCAACACCTCAAACCAGAGAACTCATATTTTATTTTGAAATCCCTCTGACCTTCATGGAGGACCTATTGTACATGTTTGAAAGGATAATGTACAACTGATTTTTTTTATATCAGTCGTAGTAGAATTATGTCTGTCTTTGGAGCTAAAACAGTAAGAGCTGTCATCTTCAACCAGCAATTTAAAGCCATAAGTGATTGGGCCAGTAACTAATAAAACACGAAAGAGAGGACACGTAAAAAACAAAAAACAAACGAAAAACACACATTCAAATAAGTGGGAAAAATAAATGTAATCATCATCCATTGAAACAGATTTGTCGAGAGAAATAATAATATTAAGAGGAAATAATAAGAAGAAACAGTAGATTGAATTGGATTGAGCTGTAGGCCACAGGAAGGTCACATGTACAGCTTCTATTCAACGCCTCAAACCAGAGAAATGATTGTTATACTGATATTTTATTTTGAAATCCCTGGAACCGTAACATGTTTTTAGTCCTGCCGGGAATCGAACCCAAGACCTTCTTTCACTGTCATTTGAGTTGTATTCAGGTTCCTCAAACTGGGAAACTGTCTTAACTGGAAAATAAAATCAGGATCTGGTGTTTATTCACGCACAAAGAGTCTGGTCAGCTCTTCCATCTACGTCAAGGCTCCAAGTATATTCTCCGTTAAACACCATTCCTTTAATATGACGTTACGTACACATTGACCATTGACTATTAGTCTTTATAATCTCAGTCAGAGAAGCATGGACAGACTTGTGTATTGATGGTTAATAAACCTCTCTAAGATCTTCCAGTGACTCCTCTCAGCTCTAATAATCCCAAACAAATGGTCTGGTAAATGCAAATATATAAAAAAGACTGTTGCCACCGGAACCAAGACAGATAAAGAACCTATGCTTTAAGAATATTTACTGAACAGCCCCTGAACTAAACCGCTGCTCACACCTTAATGTAAAAACCTGTTCTCCATCAATAACTGGGATATTCAAACGTATGCAACCCCTGAGTTCTGTGTCTGAGCCTCTGGGTTAATCCACACCTTTGTTGTGCTCGTATTGTGGCCTGTGTCTCTAGTTCCTGACCTACATCTGTCTCTGAGCGATTAGAGCTGCTGAATAAACAAAGTGTGCGGCGGATCTTTAACAAATCACATGTAAACCAGGCCCAGCTGCAGAGAACACACGGAAACACAGGGATCCAGCAGGTGGACGGCCTTCTGAAAACCATCAAGGATGTGGAAACTGTATTGAGAGGCATTCAAGGGTTTAATACTTGAGCAGTTCTGTGGTTTGTTCAGGTGTCAGGTGGTGATTCTCCGTCGCTCTGGGGCACGTTTAAATCACACAGAGTGGTTTTAGGAATTTGTTTTTCCACAATCTGTAAGTGTCCGCTCCCTTTTAGATTTCATAATATCCAAAATGTTCGCCTTTTGCTGCATATTACACTCTTTGTCCGGAGCTGAGAGCGCTTCAGGTGAAACAGGTGGAGGATCACAACATAACGAAGACAATTAAGTCCACTCTGAGCATAATTTTGTTGAGTATTCATGAATAAACCTGGAGAGCAGGGCGTCCAATCACCAGAAGGTTGTCGGTTCAATCCCTGCCTCCACATTTGGTTGTGTCCTTGAGTGTTTTGTCGTGTATTGTCTGTGGCTCTGTGATTGTTGTGGTGAGTTTGCCCCTTACAGTGTGTCCCTCAGCCCCTTGAGAAAATTGTTGTGATACGAGGTTATTTAAATAAAATTGAATTGAAAAATCAAAAAAGTGCAAAATAAAATAAAATCCATTATTATTATTATTATTATTATTATTATTATTATTATTATTATTATCGTTTATTATTGTTTATTATTATTATTATTATTATTATTGTTGTTGTTGTTGTTGTTATTGTTGTTATTATTATTATTATTATTATTATTATTATTGTTATTATTATTATTGTTATTAATATTATTAATATTATTATTATTGTTATTATTATTGTTGTTGTTGTTGTTGTTATTGTTATTAATATTATAATTATTATTATTATTATTATTATTATTTATTATTGTTATTATTATCATTATTATTATTGTTATTATTATTATTATTAATATTATTATTATTATTATTATTGTTGTTGTTGTTGTTGTTGTTGTTATTATTGTTATTATTATTATTATTATTATTATTATTATTATTATTATTATTATTATTTGTTGTTATTAGTGTTATTATTATTATTGTTATTAATATTATTATTATTATTATTATTATTATTATTATTATTATTATTATTATTATTATTATCATTATTATTATTATTATTATTATTATTATTATTGTTATTATTATTATTATTATTATTATTATTATTATTATTATTATTATATGAAATCACTAATGCAGCTGTAGTCAAATGTTGAATGCTGTTGAAGGTTTGACCAGAAGGACTGAGCACATGGGACAGGTCAGGGTTGATGCACCAAAACCTCACTAGAGCCAGATGTTCCTTCCTCAACGTTTGAAGTCGTGAAGTTATTCCAAATCTTTGACCCGTCCACAGCCACAGAGCCATACATCGATCCAACAACCTGAGATGAATGAAGGAGTGTTCAGACGTTGCTTCAGACACTTGTTCGGGGCCAGATCCAAGGACTTTCGAGCTCTATTTTCCAGCTATACACCTGTGGTATTTTATAAATGATCCAATGGACTCATATTCAAAATAATGTGTGTTCAGTTTTCATTTAGTCCATTTCATCCAGTAATAAAGGACTTGAAGCTCCTGTGGAAACCCTGGCTTCAGCTTTAGCCTCACTTTTATTCGAGTTGTAAAAACAAACCTGTGGCAGCGTCTTTTTCCTCAAACCTGAGCCTGAGGGAAGTAGTAAACCTATATCTTCCACATATCGCTGGAAGACTTTCCACTACTTTTAAAAAGGGCCAATATAAAAGCCCTGTCATCACTGTCAGATACAATCATTTCATTTCATTTTACAAATTAGCCGTTGAAGACAGAGGTGTGTCTAACCCAGGTTTTTCCATAAAGACCTTATAATCATAAAATGTAAGAGGATATAAATGTTAAATGGATTACTGTGGTTTGAAATGACTCTTTCCTGCTGTTTGTGCTTTCATCATTTAAACTGTCTTCATTTGAGTTTTATAAAAGTTATCTTTAATATTATTGTTTTCCTTTTATGAAAACTGCTTTAAGTGGGATTTGAACAGAGTTTATTTGGATTTGAACAGGTTTTAGATGGATTTGAACAGGTTTTAGATGGATTTTAACAGTTTTACTTGGATTTGAACAGGTTTAGATGGATTTGAACATTTTTTGATGGATTTGAACAGTTTTTAGTTTGATTTGAACAGTTTAACAGTTTTAGTTGGATTTGAACAGGTTTAGATGGATTTGAACAGGTTTTAGGTGGATTTTAACAGGGTTTAGCTGGATCTAACAGGTTTTATTTGGATTTGAACTGGTTTTAGTTTGATTTGTACAAATTTTGTTGGATTTGAACAGGTTTTAGTTGGATTTGAACAGGTTTTAGATGGATTTTAACAGTTTTAGTTGGATTTGAACAGGTTTTAGATGGATTTTTAACAGTTTTAGATGGATTTGAACAGTTTTTAGTTTGATTTGAACAGGTTTTAGATGGATTTGAACAGTTTTAGTTGGATTTGAACAGGTTTTAGATGGATTTTAACAGTTTTAGATGGATTTGAACAGTTTTAGATGGATTTGAACAGTTTTTAGTTGGATTTGAACAGGTTTTAGATGGATTTGAACAGGTTTAGATGGATTTGAACAGGTTTTAGATGGATTTGAACAGGTTTTAGATGGATTTTAACAGTTTTAGATGGATTTGAACAGTTTTTAGTTGGATTTGAACAGGTTTTAGATGGATTTTAACAGTTTTAGATGGATTTGAACAGGTTTTAGATGGATTTTAACAGTTTTAGATGGATTTGAACAGGTTTTAGATGGATTTTAACAGTTTTAGATGGATTTGAACAGGGTTTAGCTGGATGTAACAGGTTTTATTTGGATTTGAACTGGTTTTAGTTTGATTTGTGCGAATTTTGTTGGATTTGAACAGGTTTTAGATGAATTTGAATAGGTTTGAAATTGGCTTAAGATTTCATGAACAAATAAAATAAATTTATTTCAAATCAAACGAACCCTGTTCAAATCCAACAAATGAAAAACTCCCTAAAACCTGTTCAAATCCAAATATAATTCAGTTCAGTAAATGGTCAGTACTTCATGTTTGTACATTTATATGGTCTCTATCAGTTGTAATTGTCACAGATATTAAGGTCTAAATAAAAGGCAAAAGAAGATTGTCTTAATGTGTTTCCATCAAACAAATGTCTTGAATAAATAAAGAAAGCAGCCTGTTCTCATTAGTCACATGTTGTTAGCTTTATCTGCTGGATCAGTGCTAATGTCCAGGAGCAGACTGAACACTAGCGTCAGTCATCACCGGACTCTGTCCCGGGGCAGTGTCTGCGCGCGTCCCACGCTGCGTGCTTTCCATTTGGAGGCGGGAGCGCGCACGTCAGTCCCGGAGCAGAGCGTCACGGCTCAGCGGCAGCTCCGCGTCTGTCTCCGAGGCATCAAACATGGGTCTGGAGAAGGAGAAGCTGGACACGAGCATCATCATGGACGAGGACGAGTTCAACCGCTCCATCGAGCCCATTCTGGCCCGAAAACAAGCGCTGTACGCGGACGAACCGGACCGAGACCCGCGGGACACCAACGCGCACCTCAAGGTAACGACACACACCGGCGGCTGTCAGCGGAGATTTAAAGCCACTTGTAAAACTGTATTGTGTTTAAAAAGAGATTTGTAAAGTGGAATGAATACCTGGAAGTGCCGTGCGTCAGGACAGGGGCGTAACTAAGAGCAACACTGGGCTTTTGTGAAACAAGCTGCAGGTTCTGTTCTGACTCAACACGACTTTGGCTTCATCTGGCATTAAAATACATTCAGCTTCATGTGTTTAATATGGTTGGACTCAGAAACCATGAAACTGTATTATTCTGGTGTGAATTTCTGTTGGATTTAGATTCAGACGACTTTATTCATCCAGACTTTATTCATCCAGACTTTATTCATCCAGAGGCAATGAATCTGAGTAAACAAACATGACAACAAACAACACATCGGAACAACAACAACACTAAACTATTCAAAGACTCAAATAAGTCTTGATGAATAAAACTCAATTAAAAAGCCCACTACTGAGAATTTAAAAGACAAAAAGCTGTTGGGAACATGGATTATAGTTATTATATGTATTAAAACTACAAACAGTGTCTACAGTTTCCATCAAATTCAAAGCTAATGGCGCTAAACTAACCAATACTAGGATTTAACAGTATTTCATTTGTATTTTTGGTGTATTTCTTGTCTGTGTGGTCAACAGTAAAGCCCCTAAGCTCCTGTTCTCTTTTATTTCCAGGTGGGTTTCGAGGACGTGATCGCCGAGCCGCTCTCGTCTCACAGCTTCGACCGAGTGTGGATCGGGAGCCACGCCGTGTTCGAGTTGGTCAAGTTCATGTTTTATCGGCTGCTGACGACGCTGCTGGCTGTGCCCGTGGCCTTCCTCCTGGGACTGGTCTTCGGACTCCTCAGCTGCGTCCACATCTGGTACCACTCCTCATTTATGGGTTAATGTCATTATCATTAAGTATCTGATAATGAAGAGAGAAAACTGACGCATTAAATGATCCACAGTGTCTCGTATGACAGCAGTAGTTCTGATTATTGAGACAACCCTGATCATTTTGTGTTTATTATTCATATTGCACATAAATTATACCCACTTTAGCCTTGAATACAGCATCATGGGCTGTTGCTTAGAGCCACAACCTTTACTTGCCTTAAACATGGCATTGATTCCTTGTCTATGTCTTGTATGTCTTCCTGTTGCATTTAGTTTTTCAAATAATGAAGGATTTTAATAGATGAGAATGATCAGCCCACAGCAGGATTTTGTCCAATCACAGCTCACTTCAGGTAAAAAGGAGCGCTCCCATTGGTCGACACTGATGTCAACAACGAAGGAACAAGGAAATAAACCAAGGAAATGGGTTATTCTGTTGGAAATACGTCTTATTTTACAGAGAAACAGCTCAAAAAAGATTCAAAAAAGTTTCAGGTCAGCTCTAAACTTTGATTTAATGTAATGTATTAGTATTTTGTGGTGAAAAATTGGTCCGTTTTAAGGCTTCTTTCTGTCAATGCAGTGATTTTGACTCAAAAAAATCAAGAATCATTAAACGTCAGTGTGAGCAGCATCCACTGTTTCCAACCTTTGACAGAAGCAAGAGTTTGTGTCAGAAACTGGGAACTGAGCAGAAGCCTGAGGCACAAATTAACCTGTTGATCCCAAAACGTCACGGTCTGATTTAAAGAGTTGAACTTCAGGTTGAGTCGTTTCTAAGTAAAGGAGAGTCTTCTTCCAACTTTCTGTCGTCACTTTGCCTCATTCATGGACTTTTGTGTGAGCAAGTGTAAGCTTTTGTTTTTCGTGTGAGGCTGTTGCGAAGGTGAAAGTATTCACATTCTGTCCTTAAGTAGAAGTACGTGTAGCTGCTTTAAAAAAACGAATCTTGTAAAAGTGGAAGAATTGATTCTACAAAGAACTTCTTTACTAAAGTAAAAGCAAAAAAGTACATTCACTGAAATGTACTCAGGGAAAAGTCACTTGTGAAAACTCTGCATTAACTCTTTCATTAACAATCTGCAGTTGGTGTTTCAGTTTAGGTTTAAGTTAAGTTTCAGACAGAATCAAGACTGAACCAAGGCAAGTGTGATTTATTCTGCATTATTCATTCTGCATCATGATTTATAGGTGGATTTGAACAGGTTTAAGATGGATTTGAACATGATCATTCACCAACAATCACACAATCACCAAACAATATTCGAGTTTATATCAATAACATAGTTCGCCCTGTCTTATTTTGGCGGGGCTTGACTTCCACTCTCTTGTTAGTGATGTCTTTTATGTCATCATCTGTGGAGGTTGGAAAAGTAACTGTTCTGACAAAGTAAGGAGTAGAAAGTATAGATATTTGTGTTTTAAAATAGGGAGTAAACAGCAGTAAAAAGTTGCCTGATAATTAAATACTCGAGTAAAGTACAGAGACCTGAAAAATCTAAAGTACAGTTCCCACCTCTGATTATATAATGATACTCTCAGACAACACACATTAACACAAACAGAATAAGAGTAAATGACTAAAACAGAGCTGTATCTTCTTCTCTGTTTGTCCCAGTCTCTCTTCTTTAGAACAAACACAATCCATTTCCTTTTATCCATTGAACAAAAACATATTCTTTTTCTTCTCTGTGACTGATAGAAAGTCACGTTTGACTGTAGCTCTCCAAATTCTTCACATTTTCCGACTTGAGCGAGGCGTTCGTGTTCATTTTCCGTCTCCGAACCTCTTCCAATCCCACTTGAACGCAGCATTATCCCAATCCTAAACACTTTAATAAAATGTTTACTTCAGTTCAAACCCTGAGCGTTTCCATTACCAAATATGTACCGATGTGAAACTGTTCATATTCTGGGTACGTTATCAAAAATACCATCGTTATCTTAAGTCTTCTGTGTGTTTTGAGCATAAACATCGTTACAGCTGCAGTGGAAACATTTGGTTTGAGTGTTACTCAGCTCAGTATTTGTCCGAGTCCTGGACAAACATTGACGCTGGTTATTTTTACAGCAAACGTCACACGTCGTGCTGCGGTTTTTATCCTATATTTCCATTCTTATGTCATGCTGTAAGTCTGAACGTGGACCAGGTGCTTCCTGAAAAAAATCAAAGAGCTTCATTATTAAGGCTTTATGAAGCAACATTTATGGCCGAAGTCTGTGGAAAGTTTGAAGAGTGAAAGAATGTGGAGCCTCGATGGTGGTTTTCCACAGAACAGCAGCACGGGCCTGTTTCAGAACGAAGTGGGACATTCTTCAGAGTCACACCGGGTTCTGCAGAAGGACCGTGAACTCTGACCTCCAGGATGTAAAAGGTCACGCTGTGTGGGTTTCAGCAGCTATTCGTCGGTAAAGATGTGACGCTAGGTTTGAACGAGGAAACGCAGGAAGGAAGAGGCACTAAAGACTCCATTAAAAACTTTACAACAGACTGAGGTAATGTGAGGCCAACTGTCTCAGACTCTCCTCCAAAATCAGCTTCTCTTTTATTAAGAATAAAACCAGACCAATGATTCCTCCAAAATACTAATCCATTTGACCAAACTGAAGTTTAGAGTTTAGCGTTAGCTTAGCTGTGACTTCAGCGTCAGGACGACAATTATCTCCTCCTCGTTAAACATTACGTGATTGAATTGACAGTATTTATCTGTGTTTTACGTTGTCTCCCTTTTCTCTGTTGATGCTTTTCTTTTTTCAGCTGTTTCTCTGTTAAAAGACATATTCAGCTGAAAATACACTTTATCTGCAGCTATTAAACTTCCTGGAACGTCATGTGACAAGTGTCGACCAATGGGAGCGCTCCTTTTTCGACCAAGGTTTTCTGTTCCTGAATAGAGGTTCTCATCTATTACAATCCACATTACATTTGATTTGATACAAAACGTAATCTGCTTGATGCTTAAATCACAGGAAACATGATTTTTATTGAATATACACATGGTCCTGCTATAATTACTGTATTAATCGTCATTGTTGGCTCATAAACGAGACTGGGATCATTAAACAGTGGGTTGTTAGTGACCCCTGACCCCTCTGTCCTCAGGTTGGTGATGCCGTTGGTCCAGAGTTTCCTGATGCTGCTGCCGTCGGTGAAGATCGTTTGGAGGAGTCTGACCGACATGTTCATCGTTCCTCTTTTCCTCAGCTTCGGCAAAACTCTGTCGTCCGTCCGAGTCACTACCGCAGAAAACTGACCCGGAATCAGCTCCGGAGACGAACGACGAACGAGCTGGAATCCTGAATGAACTCTTATTATCACAGACTAACTCCCGTCGTTACGCTTCACAGGTGACTTTAATCTGAAGGAAGAAGAGTTAATGACTTGTTTTGGACCAAAACCTTTGACATATCTGTGTGTTTTTCTAACATTTGATCAGTTCTTTTCATTTTTAGACTTGACAGCTATTCTCAGTCTGTTCTAATGGTGCATTCATGTGTTCCTCAGAAAGTCAGAACATTCTAAACCATAACGACAAGAAAGATGGACGTGAAATCAAAAATGTTGTGTCCTTTTTATTATTATTTTCTGAACTAAAAATGGATGAGGCTGAACAGAACAAAACTAAGACACTGTCCACCACATGTTTATCTGGTTCTTGAAGCTTATCTAAATAAATAAAATAATACATTTACAGATAAATAAAAATATATAAATAAATAAAACATTATTTTGCAATAATTCAGGAAGAATTTGGATACAGTTGGAAATGTAATCAACAAGAAATATTTACACACTAATTATAATAATTTGTCTACAATTGACTATTACTAAATTTCATTTTTTAGGAATTGCTGTAATAATTGAATCAGTGATTTAACACTAGCTTTAGATTTTAAAAAAGAAGACTATAAAACTATATCCTTTTTCAATCCCTGTACATGGATAAAAAACTAGTTGTACTGTCAGATTATGAAGTTATTAACAATATTTTTATTTTTTTATATTAAACTAAAATATCTTAAATGTTGTTGATGATGAAAATAACATCAACAGAATCTCAGGTGAGTTTCAGAGTCTGTTGTTCCGACTCCAGCAGGATTCAGGTGCATTTTTCAACTCAGAAAAACGTTTTTCCGAGTTCCCGAGGAGCACCTGAATGCACCATATGCGCAGCGTGGTGTGGTATTCGTGTCGGAGGCTATTTTTGTTCCATAAAAGTGCCTCAAATTCACCAACATTTGATTTAATCAGTGCGTCTGAATGATGTGGAACGTAATTGACACCATCCACAAATGTAGGTTCTTATCTTAAAGCAGGAGCTGAAATAACGTGGCGGCCATTTTATAGCAACAAGAGGCTACAAGGCTTAGCTCTTCCTGTTGCTATGGCCACCGTTTTGTCTAAATATGGTCACTTCCTGTGGCTCTGGATAAAGTTAAAGCTGTTTTATTTGTCCATTGCCTGTTTATGCAAATTTACAACGTGCATGCTTTGTTTGGACTTTGGGACTTTCCCGTTTGGTCCAAAAAAAGAAAATCAGGAAGTGGTGCTTTAAAGACACAGACTTATTCATCTATAAAAGAGAATGTTCAAACTTAAACTAAATGCTAGTTCCAAAATAAAAAGATCAAATGAATACATGAATATGGAGATGAATGCAGAGCTAATGAATCCCATAAAGAAGTAACTGTATTTTTAACGAGACACTGCTGTAATAATTCTGCTTCTTCGTGTTGTACATATTCCATTTATTTTAGACTGAGATGAATCTAGAGCTATTTCTGAAATGCAGCTTGTTGCACAGGCTTGAACCCAAGTGCATTATGGGATTTATATGTGCTTTTATAACAATATGAGCTGTATATAAAGGTTTTCCTTTTATTGGATTTAATCTGATCAAGTGCCTTTCTGAGATATTTATACATTTTTTATTATGGATTAGAGGATTTTAATTTTATTTTTAAAAGATATATTCAGGCCTAGTTTTTGGTTAATTTAATTACAAGAAAGTGTGTAAATTTTAAGCTAAAATAAGACACCGTTACATTTGATGATTGTTTTTTAAAGCTTTTTTAATGCTTTCCCATCCTGCTGAAACAGATGTTAATATTGACATTACACAACAATAAAGTTGTTTTATTATTCTGAGAACACACAGTGTGTTTGTCTTTGTGCAGAATCACATCCTGGTTTTAGGAAACACACTTCCATTAAAAGTATAGAAGTATTTATCTTACAGTCAGTGAAACCTTGAGCTTGAGTTAATATATTAATTGTGAATGAGCTTTTTATTGCTGTTGCTGCTGTTGTAAACATCAGGTGTTGGGTTCATGCGACACATTTACAGGTTAAGCTCTGTCCAATAATCATGTCTAATTCAACTCTTTTCTTGTGGCTTAAGATCATCAAGGACTATTTTAAAATGTGCTCCAGCAGCTGCACCCACTTTACCTTATTTAGTTTATTTTACAAAATTAAATGTTCACTCAGCAAAAAGTGAGCAAAAAAGGCATATGCTCAAAATCCCAGAGAAAAAGCAAATGCAAAGCAAAATAATTCATATAAACCAAAGGTAAGGCTTCATCCTGGATCACAAACACAGACAGTGCACCTGGAGTCATTTTGTCTCATTATCTGCATGACTCCAAACAATATCCTCAATAACTATGGCCTATATTTTCTGGTGTAATATTGATTTATTTGTTTTTTTCTCATTACTTTTATCAAAACCTTTTATATGGCGAAAGTGAAAGAGTAATTCCTCATGACGCAATTTGTTTCATGTGTTTTCCACCTGTTTCTGTCTCAAATCCAGAGCTGGTCTGTGCTCAGGTTCAGTTCTGGTCCTGGAGGTAAATCCTGGTGTGGTCTTCTCTGTGTCAGGGTTTGAACAGATCGCTGCCAGAGACGTCTCATAAATCTCTGAGTGGGAGGGTTACATAATGTTTCCACAAAAACCGAGATGAGACTCAGTGGAACAAGACCCGAGGCTCTTTCAGCTGCTCATCACTCACACCTGATACTCACCTCAGACGGAAAACCACGGACAACTACGCTCGGACCAAAGACAAAACCTAAACAAAACAAAGATTAAAGTAGGATTGGACTAAATGAGGATTAACGCATGAAATCAAACCTAATCTAAAAACAGAACTGAGTTTAAACTTGAGAATAAATCCAATAACATACGCTAAACTCAATCAGGACAAAACACAGACTAAACCAGGACTAATTTAAGACCAGACCCAGGACTACACCAGGATTAAACCACCACTTTCAATGCACTCACTCCCATCGTAGTCGATTAATAAAATAAATCAAAATGAGAGGAAGTAGCCCGACTGGTTCATAACAAATAACCTCAAAAGCTTGTATTCCAACTTAGTCGAATGAACTATCTCTCGGAGGAAGTCTCAACCTGGACAAACATCTAAACTAAACAGTACTAGGACTAAACAAGGACTACACCTGGTCCCCTGAGTCCAGACCTGGTCTTTCTCAGGTCTGGTGTCAGTTCTTTTGTTCATCACTGACACACCTCTCTCTGTTCCGCTCGTTTTTAAAGCCTCTTGGATTTAACTTGGTCCCCGAAGGTAACACCAGGAATAAGATCTGGATCTGAGGAAATGTGGAGGATACAAGCCACACTTAACATTTGTATTGGAAATTAAATCTTGAAACTGTATCATTTGAGATGATATTTAATGCTGGTTTATGTTATTTGAGACTCAATGTGCACCAAAACAAGACTAAAACAAACAAAAAACAGCTTCAGATTCAAAAACCATCTCTGTTTATATTATAATCTGTAGGATATAAATGATCGTGAGGCCATAATTAAAAGCCTACATCTAAATTAAATCTGGTTGAACACATCGTTGGCAGTGAGTCAGTGGGAAATGTCTAAGAACCAGTTCTGTCTCTGCTCTCCACACATTTACATACGTTTGAAAGTCTAATGGTAAACTTTAACGGCAGCTCTCTCTCTTTTGATTCAACACTTCACTGGACTCCACTCTTTGCTCTAAAGTTAAGTAAATATCACACAAATAAATGATACGACTTGTACTTAAACAAACGTGAACAATTGAAAATGTATAACACTGCATTTACAAAATATGTGACCTTCTTTGTCTTTATGAACGCTCTAGCGCCACCTTCCTATTAAATGATTCCTTAGTGGCCACTTGTGGTACTGCAACTAGGCCAACTAAACTTTTATAATGGCCTAATACAAAATAGAAGAATATTATAATGATAAATGAGTCTACTTTAGCTTTTAAACACAGCGTCAAAGCATCACCAACATTTATTCATGTTTCATTTGCTGCTGTTTCTCTATTTTTATCTTTTTTGAGCTGTTTCTCTGTAAAATAAGACGTATTTCCAACAGAATAACCCATTTCCTTGGTTTATTTCCTTGTTCCTTCGTTGTTGACATCAGTGTCGACCAATGGGAGCGCTCCTTTTTACCTGAAGTGAGCTGTGATTGGACAAAATCCTGCTGTGGACTGATCATTCTCATCTATTAAAATCCTTCATTATAAAGACTAGATCACGTCTTAAGGTCTCATTTTTTCAGATGATTCCTGTTACAATAAACTTTAGGAGATTACACTGACAAACTAAATGCAAAGGTAAAAAAAATCAGGTAATTTTTATCCTCTGTGTGTGAAAGTTTTCTTTGTGGCTGTCCCTGAAAGTAACCTGGTCAGATTCCTTGAGTCTTGAGCTGATGAGCAAGTATGGCTCAAGGCATTTGACTAAACACAGCTTTAAAACACACTGTGGCCTGAATAAATTAGCATTTAGTGAATGTACAGCCTTGTATTTCTTTATATAATACAATTTAACTTTTACTACAGCAAAGAGGGTTTAAACGGAAAGTGTCTAATCACTAATATCACATTGTAACAGGAATCATCTGAAAAAATGAGACCTGAACACGTCATCTAGTCTTTATAATGAAGGATTTTAATAGATGAGAATGATCAGAAGCTTTTTCCAATCACAGCTCACTTCTGGAAAAAGCAGCGCTCCCATTGGTCGACACTGATGTCAACAAGGAAGTAACGGCTGACGATAAAACAAAGACAACATAAACAGCTCAAAAAAGTACAACATAAACAGAGAAAAGGGATGTAACATAAAACAGGGATAAATACTGGCTCCAATCACATTAAGTTTAACGAGTTGTGGATGAGTCTAGACTGAGAGAGGCTCAGCTGTGACTCCAGAACCGTCTGAATGAGCTGGGCCCTGGAGAATGGTCCCGGGACACGCCTCAGACCTGCTTCGTGTCACTTTCACTGAGACCAGAGCAGCTGCTGGAGCTGATACAGGAATGTCAACAAACTGGAAGCACCTAGGTTCACACCGGCTCCAACAACATACAACCAGCTCCAACAACATACAACCAGCTCCAACAACATACAACCAACTTACAACCAACATACAACCAACTTACAACCAACATACAACCAGCTCCAACAACATACAACCAGCTCCAACAACATACAACCAGCTAACAACCAACTTACAACCAACTAACAACCAACTTACAACCAACTTACAACCAACTAACAACCAACTTACAACCAACTAACAACCAACTTACAACCAACTTACAACCAACATACAACCAACTAACAACCAACTAACAACCAACTAACAACCAACTTACAACCAACTTACAACCAACTTACAACCAACATACAACCAACTAACAACCAACATACAACCAACTAACAACCAACTAACAACCAACTAACAACCAACTTACAACCAACTTACAACCAACTTACAACCAACTAACAACCAGCTTACAACCAACTTACAACCAACATACAACCAACTAACAACCAACTAACAACCAACTAACAACCAACTTACAACCAACTTACAACCAACATACAACCAACTAACAACCAACTAACAACCAACTAACAACCAACTTACAACCAACTTACAACCAACATACAACCAACTAACAACCAACTAACAACCAACTAACAACCAACTTACAACCAACTTACAACCAACTTACAACCAACTAACAACCAACTTACAACCAACTAACAACCAACTAACAACCAACTAACAACCAACTAACAACCAACTTACAACCAACTTACAACCAACTTACAACCAACTAACAACCAACTAACAACCAACTAACAACCAACTTACAACCAACTAACAACCAACTAGCAACCAACTTACAACCAACTTACAACCAACATACAACCAACTAACAACCAACTAACAACCAACTAACAACCAACTTACAACCAACTTACAACCAACTAACAACCAGCTTACAACCAACTAACAACCAACTAACAACCAACTAACAACCAACTAACAACCAACTTACAACCAACTTACAACCAACTTACAACCAACATACAACCAACTAACAACCAACTAACAACCAACTAACAACCAACTTACAACCAACTTACAACCAACTTACAACCAACATACAACCAACTAACAACCAACTAACAACCAACTAACAACCAACTTACAACCAACTTACAACCAACTAACAACCAACTTACAACCAACTAACAACCAACTAACAACCAACTAACAACCAACTTACAACCAACTTACAACCAACTTACAACCAACTTACAACCAACTAACAACCAACTAACAACCAACTAACAACCAACTAACAACCAACTTACAACCAACTTACAACCAACTTACAACCAACTTACAACCAGCTTACAACCAACTAAATAAAACCAACTTACAACCAACTAACAACCAACTAACAACCAACTTACAACCAACTTACAACCAACTTACAACCAACTTACAACCAGCTTACAACCAACTAACAACCAACTAACAACCAACTAACAACCAACTAACAACCAACTTACAACCAACTAACAACCAACTAACAACCAACTTACAACCAACTTACAACCAACTAACAACCAACTTACAACCAACTAACAACCAACATACAACCAACTTACAACCAACTTACAACCAACTTACAACCAACTTACAACCAACTAACAACCAACTAACAACCAACTAACAACCAACTAACAACCAACTTACAAGCAACTTACAACCAACTAACAACCAACTTACAACCAACTAACAACCAACATACAACCAACTTACAACCAACTTACAACCAACTAACAACCAACTTACAACCAACTAACAACCAACTTACAACCAACTAACAACCAGCAGACACTCAGTCAGTCTCACTGTGAGTCTCATTTAAATCTAGATCATCATGAATACCATCCTCCAACTTCACTCTGAGGCTAAACCCACTTGTTATGTCTCTTCAGATGAGTTTATTCATCTCTGATCTCAGACGAACACTGGCTTCTCTGTGTTGTTCAGAAACCCAGAGCAGGGAATGGTCCATGTTGTTCAGTGTAGCATCCGTCCTGTTGTGTTTCTCCACTGCTTCAACCAGAGACTAAAACCCAGAGCTGTGGACTTGAGTCACACATTTGATGACTTCTGACTTTGACTTGAGAAAATATAAAAAGACTTCTGAGGCTCTGATCTGAAAAGACTTGATCGTTGGAATAATATGATGTCATTTGAAAACTTTGAAAAGAAAAAAACAGCAATTACTTTATTTCGCCCGTGATCGACTTCTGACCAATCAGTTTTTTTGCAGATTAAATCCTTCATGTGTTTGTCACTTGTTTAATCTTCTTTCCAATGCTTTGTTTAAAAAATGAATCCAGTTCTGTTTAGGATAAGATCAATCTTTATCAAATTATCTACAGCCAAAAAACATACTTACTACTTAAAATATAGATTAAGTGTGTGTTTAAGGGTAATAAAACTCCACTAGCAGCTTCCAAATGTAATATAATGGTATAAAAAGTTAATTATATGCATTTATTTACATTTTACTGGTGACCTTTGTATAAAAGAACCACACATTGCTTTAGAACACGCTCCTCTCCAAATGAAACACACATAACACTTGGAATAATGGAGGAGTTGGAATAATTCAAACCTAAATCTACTCCCTGCGTGTTTCCCTGGAGCCGCCTTCCTTGTGTCTGTCTCTGTGTTTGTTTTGCAGCGGTTCCCTGCAGCTACACATTCATCCACACCTTTCCATGCCCAATTTACGCCCACATTTCCACGGAACAAAACGCTTCCTATGCCCCATGTGCAGGGATTCCTAAATAAACTCATCCCTCCGTCCCATCCCAGTCCCAGTCCTGGTTCAGTGTCTCTAAAAGAAAAACCCCAGCCCTGTTTCGCTTCCTGATTCTCGGGCTTCATTCCGCGCACGTCCCGCTGACAGAAGGAGTTACGGTAGCTTTTTTTTTTGGGTTTGTTTTTACGCCTCCCACTCCGCTGCCAGCGCTGTCCTGTTGCGTGTCGCCGTGTTTCACAGCGCATTAAGGACCGTAGACTAACACTATGACAGGAGGACTGAAGGATTCTGAACCAGAGGTAAACCTTCTCTCGCTCTAAACCCTTCTCTTTCTGCTGTTTTTTTCTTTCTTTTCTTCATTGCACGCTTCTGGGGAATGTGTGAGCTCATTGAAAGCGCGTTAGAGGCTGACTGTGACATTTACCTGCCCGCGTTAGTCCTCATTAGCCGCGGAACTGAGCGCCTTTTACGCGGAGGGGCTGGAGAGTTTTCGTGCGTAAAAGCCAAACAGACACAGAACACTCTCTGTTGCGCACAATTAGATCCACTTATCCCACACTTTATTTAACAGCAGCATGTGTCAGCTCAATAAACTTAAACATTTACTCCAATACACCGACTTTTAAAGAGACAGGCACCTTCAGGTTCTTCTCAGATTTGAGTTAAAGCTACATTTACTCTGCTGCTGTTGTTCTTTTGCCTTCATTCTTATTCTTATTCAAGACATTCATGTGAAAGCTTTAGTTTATCTTTGCATTTCCAGACTCCCTTGAGAAAATGCCAGTTTTAGCTCATGGAAAACTTTTCCAATGCTCTCATGCTGCTCCATTCTGTCAGTTGCTTTTATAAATATATAATGTAAATGCAAGGACCCTGAAGTACACACAGTGCAATACATATTTAGAAAGTGTTCCTGGAAACACCAAGGATTATTATTTTAAAAAAATGAACCTAAAGATATGAACCAAGTGTCTCAAATACACGACACACCTTCGTTTTTGCACAAATATTTAGGTTTATTTGGAATTGCATCATACACATTACTCAATCTGAGCAAACAGAGAACAGCTTGACACCAATATCACATTTACAGCAGATGTTACATGCTCAGTTTGACCAAACAGCATCAATTCTACCGTGCAAGCTCATAAACAGCAGGAAAGATAAACTAGAAATAAGCACGAATCTGAGTGAGACAAATTGAGACAAAAGTGTTTATATGTTTTATTTTACTTTCAGTTTAGAAGTATTGATGGTGTAACAATAATGAGCTGCAAAAAGAACACTTCAATGTCCCATAAATAATTGTAAATTGATGCTTAATATGGCTCTGTTTGCGTTTTATTTCTGTGGAAGTCCTTTTAACACAGACTGGATCTGGCCGCGGCTCCAAGGAGCGCCGCAAATTACACATTCATTCATTTTTTTCTCTTTTTTTTCCTTCAATACTTTTCAAAAAACCACATAAATACTTGAAATACTACTGACTTTTTTCCCCCACGTTGAACTGCACGGCTCGAAGTGACGTCATGACGCATTCCTCCCGTTGCCTGGTTACGGAGATCAACTCTTAACCGTCGACAATGTGGAGCTAACTGCTAATGCTAGTATTTTTTTTATTATTTTTTAGCTTTTTGATGAATGTAAAAGAATATAAACGGTTTTAATTCCACAAATGTGTCATCTAAGGTTTTTTATGATGAGAAGTTGAAGTGTTAAAAGTTTCTCTTGCTCAAGACAGAATGACTGGTAAAACTGTCTTCTTCTTTTTCTTCTTTTTTAATGGCACCAAGTTTACTCAGACGGTTGCTATGGTTGCCCTCTGGATCTCTGCCCACGCTGTAGTCAGTGGAGTATTTTTCTTCCTCTTCTTCTTGTTTTTACGAGTTGCTGGGCATGTCCAAACTGTATCTTTGGAAAGAGCAGCTAAATATTATTCTCTCTTATATCCTCACGAGTTTAATTAGAGAAAGTGATGAGAGGAGCTTGGAGTGACATGAAAAAAGACTGGACTTTACAAAACTACAAACATATACAGTACTGTGTGAACGTTTTCTGCAGAAGTGGATAGAAAAAGAGAATTATTTTATTAGTTTAGAAAATGTAAAGTGAAAAAAACAGAAGACAATTCTGAATCAAATCAATATTAGGTCTAAGTTTGCCTCAAAAGAGCAACAGTTCAGTTCAGGATCTGGACTAAACCAGACCAGACTGGACTAAACCAGACCACTCTATAAACAGAAGGTTTTTGTCTCTTTACTCATTTTTTCATTTTGTAAATTGATTTTAAACAAATATTTAAATTATATATTGTTGACAGTTCATTCTTTGTTCATTCTTAAACCTTTTGTACAGTGCTGTATATAAAGACTTAAATAAAGATAATAAAGCCTACACAAAGGATAAAATGAAATATATAAATACGAGAAAGTTATTTTACGCGTAAGGGCTCTTTACGCACAGGTTTGTACCCTGCTCCATTGCCTCCTGCGCCTCGTGTGCCCCGGGTCCGTGTGAGGTGAGGACCCCTTGTGGCGGGGCGGAGGGTGTGGTGCTTCAGACCCATCCCTGTTTCTCTCTCCAGTGTCTTGTTGGAGCGCGGCGCACTCCCTCTGCACTCTCCGCGCCGTCTCCTCTCCTCCTCTCTCTCTCTCTGTTTCTCCGCTGACTCTACTGTCTCCTCTGGACTTCAGGAGTTTCTGCACTCGCCTTTCATCCGCAAACAAGGGAACATTTACAAACCCAACAACAAGGACGACATGGACAACGACAGCCTGAACGAGAAGACGATGGAGGACGTGCACACCAAGGAGATAGACCTGGTCAACCGGGATCCGAAGCACATCAACGACGACGTGGTCAAGGTACGTCAAACCTGAGCCGTTCTGTGCGTAAAAACGTCACCACACTCTTTCCAGACTCGAAATAAGAGGCTTTAAGCGCGTAATGAGGCTGGAAAGAGTAGGGTTTCACTGCGCAGAGAGAGTTATTGTAAACGAAACCAAACGCAGAGAAAGTGCGTGTGAGTTGGAGCTGTCAAAGAGCCGTGAGTGCGCGCTCTGCTGCTGGCTTTGCCCTATTAGGAGACGAGCCTGAGCAGAGGATTCAGAGAGGAATTAAAGGGATAGTCCTAAGCTTTCCACTGCTTCTGTGAGATTTTAGGGATGTTTTATTTATTGGTGAGACATGGTTTGTGTAGTCAGCCCAGCTCTTTTTGTAAATGTCCTGATTCTCCAAAGAGGCAGGTTTATTTTACACACTTTCCATGGGATTCCCTGGACCAGCTTTCTATCTTTGGTCCCATTCAGGTTTTTCTTATCACTAAATTGTTGATACACATTGTCCATTAGTTCTAGTTTGCTGTATCCGCCCGAACATCAGCCTCATTTACAAAACGAACCCACTTCTTTTCAGTAAAGAGTGTCTTTTCTCAAATATAACAAACAATGAAATAAAAAAATGTAGCTGCATGATATTGGAGTTTATGTCAAGCAGATATTAAGACACCTTCAGTGAGAAATGGTGTGTGCTGTCAGTGAGTGGGTAGAGAACATGGGCGTTTAGGGTCCTACGCCCAAACAGCAGCTAAAGGCTAGAAGCTACGAGTCACGACTTCAAATAACTCCACGGGGTTTTAAGACCTGTGCTTCCTCATCAAAGACTGTTCGGTTCGGCTAAAACGGCTAAAGCTACATTAATTTAAAAAGCATGTCGCCATTTTAGACTGAAATCAAACACATACACTTTAAGCTAACACCATTAAAGCATCTATAATCTGTAGCTTGTATAAAATGAATCTTTAAATCTGTGTCCCAGTCATTTCAACATAGATTTTTTTTTTTGTTTTTTTGTAATGCAGTGTTTGGGTGAATTTTGTGAATGGCAAATGTACACACAGCCCCTTTAAAAGCATTATATTCCTAAACTACAGAGGAACTGATCACCTTCTTCCACTTGAGAAACACCGAGCCGCTCCTTTAAAAAGAGTGTGTGAACATTCGAGAGGAAACATTCCCGTTTTCCTGTTGTTCCCCGTCGAGCACACGCCTTGTTCTCTCCGCTCACATTCTTTCCGTGTAACAGCAGCAGGAATACACTCGGTTTATTGTGTTTGAGGAGGCTCTGGGCAGCGTCGGAGGCACCTGACGCTGGGGCAGATGGGACGGTCCGGGGCAGGGAACACCCCGGCGGAGGGTGCGGTCCTGGGATATCCCACTCCTCCTCCTCCTCCTCTTCTTCCTCTCGGTGTTTGGTGAGTTCAGAGGCAGACGGGACATTCCTCGGAGCAGACTCTGGAAACACTTTCATGAACTCCTCTTTTACGCTAAATGAATCACAGAGAGAAGATATCTGTAGGGGATTCAATTAAACAAACTTATCATTTGGAAAAGGTCAATGCTCCAAATCTTCGTTTTGATGTGATTCCAACATATTCCAGTCTTCTTTACCAGAGCATAACTAGTAAAAGTCTGGAAGAAAGGAGAGGACTGGAATTTATTTGAAACATCTGGCACAGCTTTAAAGTTTCTTCTTTGGGCAAAATGAAGGCACTTTATTTGAGACAATGAGATAATCTACAGATTTAAAAGTCCATTTCCTGATTTTTTTTACTGTTTCATTTAGTTTTTCAGTGTAATCTCCTAAAGTTGATTGTAACAGGAATCATCTGAAAAAATGAGACCTTAAGACGTGATCTAGTCTTTATAATGAAGGATTTTAATAGATGAGAATGATCAGTCCACAGCAGGATTTTGTCCAATCACAGCTCACTTCAGGTAAAAAGGAGCGCTCCCATTGGTCGACACTGATGTCAACAACGAAGGAACAAGGAAATAAACCAAGGAAATGGGTTATTCTGTTGAAAAAACAACTTATTTTACAGAGAAACATGGATAGGTCACTGCTGCTGTTGGAGAGAGAGGTGGGGTCACAGTATTTATCTGTGTTTTACGTTGTCTCCCTTTTCTCTGTTGATGCTTTTCTTTTTTCAGCTGTTTCTCTGTTAAAAGACATATTCAGCTGAAAATACACTTTATCTGCAGCTATTAAACTTCCTGGAACGTCATGTGACAAGTGTCGACCAATGGGAGCGCTCCTTTTTGGACCGTACAGTTCAAGCATGAAAAACTCACAGCAGAGCAGCTCAGATTTACAGTTTGTTTTGTAGCTGAAGTGTAATGTTTGGAGGCGACTCAAAAAAAGGGAATCTCCAACAAATATTTCATCGTATTTCATCATATTTCTTCACGGTTTTCTCTTGTGACAGAGTCAGTGTGATCATAAGAACAGGGTCAGACTTCACTGTGACCGTGACTCAGAGTCTCCTCACTTCTCAGAAATAGACCAGGCTTTTTTTTAATAAACTCCTTAAATTGAATCACATGTCTGCACTGTAAAAATTCTGAAAGACTCCAGCAAGGCTTCAGTGAATAAGACAAAACAGATGAAGAGCTTCTGGAATCACAATGAGCCAAACCATGAAAATTAAAGACTTAATCCAGGCCAAGCTCGTCCAGTGAATCGTTCTTCTTGTTCCTCACGTCCTTCTCAGAGCTCCATTGTGTGACTGATCCTGGTTTGCACTGTGGAGAGGTGCTGTGAGGTTAAAGAGATGCTTGGGCCAAAAAGAAGTGTGTTTCTATAAAATATCAGTGACCCAGCACCAAACAAGAACCAGACCAGGGAATCCCTTCAGACAAAATCACACTCCTGTCTCTGACCCGCCCACAGAGACTCTTTCACTTTACTGAGCCCCTTTCTCACACGGTTCCAGTTAATAACCTGAACTCATCCCCTTCATCATCAGTAGTTCTCATCGTTCTCTCTTGCTCCTCGTCACCAGAACATTACCGTCTCCTCTTTTTACACTTGACCCGACAACAGTGAGAATTATTCCAGTTCCTAAACCAACCTGTAGGGGGCAGTAATGAGACCAGAAGAGTCTAGACTGACAAAGAGAAGAAGGTGGAGCAAAGCCTGACGTAAGAACCTCTATGTTTTGGGTTCACATCTGGTTGAGTCTTTGTTCTGGGTTGGTCCAGTTTAGTGGAAGCCTTCCTTCTGTTCATCAATAAACAGGAGTTAGTTTTTGTGATTTCAGTCAAATCTAAAATCCTGTTTATGTTCATCTGCAGCAGAATCCGTAGAATGGAAACTTCTTCAGAGGGAATCCCTTGGAGCGAGCCGCACAGACACTCATTAAAGGTTATATTTAACTCTGTTCACACAAAGACCTCAGTGTCGAGACGTAGAGCGAGGTCTGAGCCTCAACACTGACTTCCCCCAAACTAGGTCTGGATTAGAAACAGGGGAATCTGAGGAGATGCTGTGAGATATTTGAGATCTGAATGAATGAATTCCAGCAGCTCCTGGTTTTGTATTGATGGCAGCATTTTGTAGAGTTTTGTAGCATAAACCTGTCCTAAATATGCTTCATCTTATTTAGAAAAGCTCCAAAATAAGCTTAATATGTCAAATAGTGCCAACTGGGACACTAGTTTTTGTCCATTTAGACTTATTTAGACTAAATACTAGTGATTTATTTATTTCCGTCTGTATTTAGAGGTTTATGTTCACTTCTAATGTTTTGAATAGTCTTCCTTTTCTTGAAGTGCTTCTAATAACTGCTGCTGTGACTGGATTCACTCATTTTGACTTCTCCGTCTTCCTTGTCGTTTTGGTTTAGAATGTTACAAGGAGCACACGAACGCACCATTATTTCAGCTCATATCCTGAGTCTGAAAGTGTGTAGTTCGTTTTTCGGTCGGTCTCTGTCTCTGTCTTTAATCTGAGTCCAGCTCAAATCAAACACAGCTCCATTAACTCTGCTCAGACTCGATCTCTTTGACCCCGCTCTGTTCGTCCGCGGCAGATACAGCTCAGAAATAGCTCTGTTTACTCCATAATACTGTCTCCATGACGACGGTCACGTGACCAAACCGGGGAAGCCATTGTTTTCTGTATCAGAGATTGTGATTGGACAAAAGGGAAGTGCACTTTGACTCAGCAGAAACACACTGTTCTGCTCATTATTCTGGAACAAATACACTTTATCTACGGCTTTTCAGAATCAAATAAAGGTGTTTTGGTGGAGATTAGTGTTTATATTCAATGGTCAATTATAACAAATACAACTGCGCTCATCTTACGGCTGCACAGAACTGACAGTGTTCCAACCGAGAACGTTTACAGACCGACTAGTGAGCAGCAAAACAACAGCGAACGTTTTCAGACACTACACCTCTGTTTTCTGTCACCTGTAGTCACTCTGATGTAAACAAAAGTCAGCTGAGAACGAGCTTTTTAATAAACTCTGGCAAGACTTTAATGATATAAATATTCATAAAAATGTGTCTACGTGTTTTATTCAACAAACCATGCAAATTAATAATAATAATAATAATAATAATAATAATAATAATTCTGCCATGAATCCGAGGTCAATACTGTACTCATAACTACAATTGTTGTAATTTTATTTATTTTAAGGTAGAAAGTGATTTTTTTTTTATGTATTTGAGAAAGAAAACAGTTAATGTAGTGGATATAGTAATCATCTATATTTTTACTATCAAGGATTTTATTAAATGAGAATTTTCAGTCCTTTCAGCCAATCACACGATGGTGTTGAGTTATGGACGCTCCCATTGGTCGACACTGCTGTCAACAAGGAAGTAACGGCTGCCAATAAAATAGAAAAAGCGTATATTCATCTCTGGATACGTCTTTTTACAGAAAACAAGAGAAACAAGAGAAAAGGGAAACGATAAATACAATTCAATCACGTAATGTTTAACGCTAAACTTCAGTTTGGTGAAATGTATTAGTATTTTTTTGGGGAAATCTAATAATCTAACTCTGGGAATATCAATCCACAGAAACTCGTACAATCCCAGCTCAAAACGGCAAAAAAGTGTCAAAAACGACACCAAAATCCAAACGTTTTAAAAGATATTGCAGACGAGTAGCGCTTAAACGTCTTTACATCGCGGCGGCTGATGTTAGCGGCGGTTCTCGTTACGTTAAACAGCGTTTGGATCTGTAGAGTTGTTTTTGAGCGTAAGGACAGAGCTGCAGTAAACACCGAGCAGTTGTTTGTGGTGTGTTTTTTACAGAAGCCTCTCATTTCGTCTCCATCAGAGCTCTGTGGAAACTCTGTGTTTAATGAGCAGCTGTGGAAAAATAAAACAGGCTCCGCATTGGTCTGTGGCTCTGGGATTATTACTGACACCAATACGTCACCGACAGAGAGTTTAGTCCTGGTTCAGTCCTGGTTTAGTCCTGGTTTAGTCCTGGTTTAGTCCTGGTTTAGTCCTGGTTTAGTCTTCTTTTAGTCTTAGTTAAACCCAGGTTTAGTCCTGGTTTAGTCTTGTTTTAGTCTTAGTTAAGCCCAGGTTTAGTCCTGGTTTAGTCTTGTTTTAGTCTTAGTTAAGCCCAGGTTTAGTCCTGGTTTAGTCTTCTTTTAGTCTTAGTTAAGCCCAGGTTTAGTCCTTGGTTAGTTTTATTCAAGTTCTTCTTAAATCCTGACTTTGGTCTCCATTTAATCCTGCATTCAGACCTGCTTTAGTTCCAGTTTAGTCCCAAAGCATCAACATTTTTAAACGTAAACTCCAAACGTATTTATTTCGTTTTATCTTACTATTCATTCACTTATTTATTTTATGCATTTGTTTTACTCTATTTTACTCTATTTTACTCTATTTTACTGAATGAAATAAAGTGAAACAAAGCCACCATTGTTTTTTAAACTGTTGTGAATGTTGTGTTTAATGATTTTATTTTGTGACACACCTTGAGTAGCATTAAGCTGAATGAAAAGTGTTGTATAAATAAAGGCTGTTGGTTGAGGTTTAGTTTTAGTTCAACTCTTGGATTAATCAGAGATTTGACTTGGTTTAAATCTGGTTTAGTCCTAGTTTTATTCTGGTCTCCTTCTGTTTTCATTCAGAAGTAAAAGTGCTGTAGTTTTTTTGTGGAGCAGTGGAAAAAGCTGACATTTGGATTACGTCACGAACAAACAGCAGTAAATGGAGGAAACAGCTTCACTCAGGTGTGTTATGGTGTTGTGAAGGAAAAGGTCGACAAAGTCCAAGCCTAGACCCTCACAGAAGTTCAGCCTTCGCTCTGTTACACAGTGAGGTAGATAAGTCACACACTGGACCTCCAAGAACAGATTAAACCATGTTTTAAAAGACGTTGGAATGGACAGTTTTTGACAGTTTTTTTAATAGCTCTTTTTTTCTTGAAGGTTACATCCTAAAATTCTAGAAGATGTCTGTGTTCTTAACTTTTCAACTCTCATATTTGACACTTTTATCTTTAAGTCTAAGCTTCTATGAAGACATCTACCTCAGTGTTTTCCAAAGAGTGGGCCGGGACCCAAAGGTGGCTCACAGCAGACTATTTGAATTTACATTTACATAATTTCAAAACCGTAGCAGTTTTGAGAAAGTTCATGTGAATAATAGACATGTAGATGCTTTGGAAATCAAAATAATAATAATAATAATAATAACAATAATAATAATAATAATAATAATAATAATAATAATAATAATAATAATAATAATAATAATAATAATAATTATAATAATAATAGTAATAATAATAATAGTAATAACAATAATAATAATAACAATAATA
The DNA here is from genome assembly GCA_036850595.1 of Rhyacichthys aspro. Taxonomy (NCBI): domain Eukaryota; kingdom Metazoa; phylum Chordata; class Actinopteri; order Gobiiformes; family Rhyacichthyidae; genus Rhyacichthys; species Rhyacichthys aspro. The sequence goes on from CM072153.1 coordinate 23,271,844, forward strand.
ATAATAATAATAATAATAATAATAATCTTTGCTGTTATAAAACATGGTTTATTAAGTGTTTAACAATAAAAAACAATGTGTTCAGTAAAACAATTAAACAGCAGCAACAAAGTTAAACACCAATCAGACAAAATTAGTGGCAAAAAAAAAAAAAAAAGAGTCAAAAGGAAAACAAATCAAGGATACAGATTTAAAGGGTAAAGATATATATATATAAAAAATAGAATACTTTACTTAAAAGTTGGGAGTATATTTTAAAAGACAACATCACTATGATAAAAAAAATTAAAAATAATAATGAGAATAATTTAATAATAATAAAAACAGTCTATAAAATAAATAGAAAAAAGAAAGTTGGAAAAAAATAATAAATTAAAAAATAAAATAAAAAAAAGTAAATAATCAAAATTAAACACAGAAGTCTTGGGGCTTAAAGACAAAACTTTATGTTCATGCAGCTTTGGTATTTTTGCAGGACGTCAGTAACCTTAGATAAAGCCTCCACACGTTCACTTAATAAATCTAATCTAACATGAAATATCAATCATTTCTCTCTGCTTCATCATTTAACAGGAACAGGACTGAATCAAAATAAGTCCAAACTGAGACTGAGACCTTTAAACATTTAGAGAAGCATAAACAAAGCAAACCGCTCCCAGTCCGACCCTATGTGCATTTATTTGATTTGCATTGAACTCCTACTACTACTTTTTCTTTGTCCCCGAATGCGTTGTCACGTGACCCGGACCATATCCAGTGAGTTATAGCCGTCAGCTCCGTTAGCGTCGCTATCGTCTGCTTCAAAAGACAGTCTCTATGTAACAGCAGAGTTAATATTGACAGAGAAGAGAGTGTGGGCTGAGAGCTGTGTTTACAGAGAACAGGCTGCCACTTCTGTCCCGGGTCACACCAGGACCGTCCCGTTTAACGACACGACTCTGATCCCTGTTCGCTTTAATGGGACATAGAGCTTTCAGATGTTTGACGTCTGTTTGTGTGACATTTTGAGCTCATTTTTTAAACAAAAGCTGCTGTTTCCTTCTGTTTGACTCTCACTGACCACAGTTTGAAACACTTCACTGCTTCTGCCTTTTATGACTTCTGCCTAAAAAAGATCTAAGACCCGACAGTTTTTGGGAAAGTGGTCGGTAAAGCTACAGCATGTGTTGGAATGGAGTATTATTGGGAAATTTGCCATTGTTGAGAAGTTGATTTATGCCAAAAAATATGAAGGCCTCTGCAGCATTTTTAATTTGTAGTAAACAGAGAGGTTGGGTTTTAGTCTGGGTTTAGTTTTGGGTTCATTTTTGGTCAATATTTAGACATATTTTTTCCTTATTTACTCCTGTTTGATCCTGGTTTAGTTGTTTTTGTAGTTCTCTTTCATTCTGAAATTTTGTAGAAAAAGAAATAGTCTGGTCTTTCTGGATTCACTATAGATTTATTTTACTAAAGAGATCATCTTAATCTTATCTGATCTTCTGGTCTCGGGTTTAGTCCAAAAACAAAAGGAAACCAACCAGGATTTGGCCTTTGAATTAATATTGATATATCAATTATTTATCATTCTGTCACTTCAAAAGAGAGACACATATCCTACTAGTGCCCATCTTTGTTGATTCCACAATAATAAATGATGGCAAATATAATATAATAACAGAAAGAAATATAATAAACTCCAAACTTTGCAACAAGTAAGTAAGTGTGTTTGTAGTTGCGGAGGTTTAAATTAGCAAAATAAAGCTGGAATTAGCAAATTAACTCTTAAATCTGGAGAGTGAAGCTATGTGAGGGTTAAAAAGGTTAAACTAGATGAATAGATGTAGAATGTTGGATAATACATTTATAGAGTTTCTGTTTTGAGACAACTTGAGTATGCGTCCAAGTGAAACTCAGGTGGATCTATCTGATGTTTAATAGTCCATAAGTCACGTTCTGTAAATCACAGAGCTTTGAACGTTACATTTTCAAAAAGAGGATATTTTTCTCTACATTTTTAACATATAAATGATGTATGTGAGTGATGTTAGTGGAAGTGGAAGAAGCAGAAACAGCAACGTTTTGATGAAGCCGAACTAGAGTGAGTGACTCTCCTTAGCAACCATAGCAACTCATTATAATAAAAAAAAAGTATTAAAACCTAATCTTCAATTATGAAAAGTTATGAATTACATTAAAAACGGAAAGTCTTGTGACCTGTTTAAAGTGTGAACAGTTAAAAGATGTTAACATTTGCAGATAAGAACATCATTAAAGTTCATCCTTTTGAGTTTGATGCTGACTCCATAAATGCTTTCGTTCTGAGCAGTTTTCTCGTTGCAGCCGGAGCCAGAGTGAATTAAAAAACACAGGGCGCGGTCGTGGTATAAACCCGTACCAGGCGCAGATGTAAATCTTATCAGTTTCCACCCTCGTCTCCTCTCTCTGACACGTCCACCGAGTGATTTATGACACAATAATGAGCTCATGTGCTGCAGATGATCTTGTGAAACACTTGATGCTGACTTTAACGATCGTCTGTCATCGATGACAGGTTTGACATGTCTTTGTGGAAAAGAAATACACGTGAATTCAATATTTAGTCTGTGCACACGTATTTTTAAGTGTGTTTCTCTTTGCTTTAAATGACCTGTTTTGACTGTTTGTTTTTTTAGTTTTTATTTTGAAAACATTAAAAAATGATCAAGAAATGTTCTGTGATTTTAACAAAAGCTGGAAACAGTTTTGATTAGTTTCTATTGCGCTGGCTCTAATTTTATTGTATTATCAGCAACATTTTTAATTACAATCCAACACATTTTTATACATTAGTTTTAAGTGAATCAGAGTCATATACTTAAACAAAAGAGGCGTTTCATAATTGAAAACTTTACAAGACATTAAAGTTTTCAGGTTTCATAATTTAAGTGTCAGTTTTACAACTTTATGGGAAATTCTAAGGGGTTGCTATGGTTGCTAAGGCCAATAAAAAAGGGTAAAAAAGACAAGACTAAAAAATCTTTACTCTGCCCTCTCGTTTGGAAACGTTGGAGAGAAATAACCTTTAAAAAGGAACCATTTTGAACCATGTCTCTTTTACTCTAAGCATTGAATGGTTTTCTATTAGTGTCAGATTTGATCAAATAGTGACTCCAGCTCTTAACCCACAAATAATAAGTAAAAAAATGATTGAATAAACATAAATATATAATAAGAAACCATTTGTTTTAAAAGTATAAGCCTAAACTCATTTATTCTGAACATTTTTAGGGCATTACGAAGCTTTGACACCGAACAATTTGCAAAAACTGCAAATTATGACCTTGGTTTTCTCTTTTTCTGTTTCCAGGTGGACTTTGAAGACGTGATCGCCGAACCCGCCGGGACGTACAGTTTCGACGGCGTTTGGAAAGCCAGCTTCACCACGTTCACTGTGACCAAATACTGGTGCTATCGGCTGCTGACGGCGCTGGTGGGGATCCCTCTGGCTCTGATCTGGGGCCTGTTCTTCGCCATTTTGTCCTTCATCCACATTTGGGCCGTGGTTCCGTGCGTGAAGAGCTACCTGATCGAGATCCACTGCGTCAGTCGCGTTTATTCCATCTGCGTTCACACGTTCTGCGACCCGCTGTTCGAGGCCATGGGCAAGTGCTTCAGCAACGTCCGGATCCGCACCACCAAAGAGGTTTAGTCTGGAAAAAAACAACAAGAGTTTAATCGAGAGGAAAAAAAGTGGGAGGGACAAACACAAATGGAGAGAAAAGGTTGAATGTAACACAAGAAGAAGACAAAAACCTCCAAAAACAAGAGGTGGGACATTATCGAAGTTGGACACTTGTAAAGAAAAGAGGCGTGGTTTAAAAAAAATCTCCAAACTCCGCCCTTTTTTAAAAGATTATTTCTCTCCAGTGTTTCCAAACGGGGAGGGCACAGGAAAAACACAAATCTAAGGTCTTGTAGTTACATTTTCTAGTTTTTAAGTCTTGGTTTGGATTGAATGAAAGCAGTGCAGTTGGATAGAGTTTTTAGCTATAGCCGTGTATTAGCTACAGTTTGGAGAAGCAGACAGGAGATGGTAGCTAAACCACGCTCTAAAGAAAGGCACAGTAGTTACATGCTTTTGGATTGATTTTAATCATGTATTTTATGTATTTCCAGTTTTCTTTGCAGTCGGGTGATATTCAGTGATGTTCAATTTGACTAAACTTTACTGTAACTTTAGCTCAAACAAATATAGGAACGCTGCTTGACAAGTTTTATTGATAGCAAAATTACAAGTTTTATTTGATCTAGGCACAAGATTTAGTTTTTTTTGTTTGTGTGTTTGTTTGTTTGTTTGTTTGTTTGTTTGTTTTGGCACAAATGTCATTCCGTATTATGGCATTTAGAGCTTAAACTAAACTCATTTATTTCTGTAAATTTAGCCTAAATTTACAGAAATGTATTTTATTATTTTAGTGGTTTAGTCCTAGTTTATTCCTGAGTGTAATTCAGATTTTGTGTTGATAAAGGTGGGTTTACATCCTGGTTTAGTCTTGCTCATGACTATATTCTATAATTATAATCTGACTGCAAGGAAAAGCTGTTTAAATATATAAAACTGACCATATCCTGTATAATTTGATGCCCATAAGGCCACCTACTGTTGCCTCATTAAAACTCACTGTGAACAATCAGAACTAAGACTTTACTCAAGCTTTTATTTTTAGTTTTTTGCCAGACGTTGATTATTCCTTCCATATTTTTTTTGTAATCCTTTATTTTATTTTATTTTTTGGGTGTGGGGGAGTTAAGAGTCGACTGTGGTGCTTATTTTAGTTTGGAGCAGTTTGTGGAGTGGGATAATAACGTCAGCCCGGATTTAGCCTGACTCTGCAGAAACCAAACAACGACGCAGCAGAACGCAGATGTGAAAGCCCCCGTTTGCCCCGAACGCCCTCCACAAACAGCCCCAGAAACTGCCCCCTCTCTCCGAGCTCTGTCTGACACTGAACTGAACCTGCCCTAAAGCCTGCAGCCGTCCGACACAAACACAACACGCTTCTCACCGCTTCAGGAGTTCACTCTGCTCTACAAAGCTTATTTTTATTCTGGGACCAGTTTATTTAAATATGAACCCAATGTGAAAAACATAGACTGTATATAAAGATGGACCAAGGGACTTCTGCCATGTTCTTCTCTATTGCCTTGAATTGTACGGCTCCAGTACACATCTTAAACTCTGCTTTCATTTTATCCAAAAAGTAGAGCTAAAAAGTGAAAAAATACTCCTTGTTTTGGGTCAAAATTAACATTTGTCACGTTTAACAGGAGCCGGATCCAATCAGAAACTGTCTTAAAGTCACATGAGTTGCTGTGACTTCACTTTTTCACCATTTTCAGTCAAATCTTGCAAAACCAATCGTATTAATGCATTGATTTTTTGTTTCTCTGACTGGTTTTATGCATATTTGATTGCTTACAAAGGCTGTTTTTTTCTGCGTACAATGGTACCAGCTTCTGGAAATCCTCCTTAAATGAACAAAGAGCAGACTAACTCTTGTTTGATTAAGAAAAAGTAAAAGGATAGAAGGACAGGCAACTTACAGATGTACTGTAGCTAAACCTTTTTGACCCAAAATTGCACAAAAAACAGTTTAACCAAATGCTTTTTACAAAACACAAATAAAACCTAGCATTGATTCCACATTTTTACCTTTTCGTTTCTCCGTTTGACTCAAAAAACGACAAGGCAGAGCTTATGACGTGAACTGCAGCCGTCCACCAGGGGGCGATATTTAATCCTTTGTCCATTTTTATATATAGTCTTGACAAACCTGAGATAAGACATTGTGTGAACGCTCAACTCTGCTTTTCATTTACGACAGCACCTGCATCTCCAATTAAAACATAAACCAGAAACTCAGCTCTTACTAAAAGCAGTTTTTTATTTTCTTTTAGACGATCATAGATTTTAGGTTAGATTTTTAACAGTGAACGTTTTGATTATGAAGAATTTTGGTCTTTTTTTTTTTTAGTTTAGGGCTTTTTCCAGTGCAATAATCTGGAGGAAAGAGTGGGTTTGAATAGCACTAATGTCACCTTTGAAAATCTATGAGAAAAATAGACTAGAATTTGAGAGATTTCTGAGGCTCCAACAGGGGCAATTTAAATTAGCCTTGACTCTGTTATAATTTGAGTTTTAATGCGATCACTGTGGTACTTTGGTGTTGCATTGGAATAAATAAATAATGAGATATAAATGGAAGCTCTAAGCATCTATACTGTTATATTTTTAATGTTAAATTCATGTGTTTTCTCAGAATTGCAAGTTATTATTTATACCATTTCCCGTCGTCTGCTCAATAACTCGAAACTTCAAGAAAACACATGAAATTAACAGTGAAAACAGCGAAAATAGAGAGTACCGAGTGTGATTATCGCATTTGATCAGCCCATTCCTTCATGTTTTATCGTTAATTAGAGTTTATTTCAATGCTGTGCTGCTTCTTAACCGTGGACGGGATGTTTTTTAAAGCGACCTTCAGTCTACTGCTGTTTTCTGAGCGATATTTGTTGAATTGAACTGATATTTTTTATAAGAGATGACTTCCTGCCTGCTTTTTATTCTCACGCTGTGCACATTAAAGTTAAAAATCATCCACTGGGCGTCCGTCTGCTTCTTTATAAACCTTTCTCTGTTTGAGATAATGTTCGACATGTGGCTCCGCAGAAAAACAGAGTCCTTTTGTTCAGGGTTCAGTCGTGACAGTGAGTCACTGAACACTGTAAAAAATACACTCATCGCTGCAACACGAGGAAGGAGAGCGGGCAGTTTAATAGATTATGTGTGTATTTTATGGCCTTTTTGGCAACATCATGTGGTGGAAAGAGTCCAGACTGTAATCAAACACATTACACCCTGCTTTTTTTAGAGCACATGAATAGATACGGTAGCCCAGCAGGGACATACTGTGGTTTATGAACAAATCCAGAAGAAATAAGTCTGATGGTGATTTAAAAAAATGTACAAAATCACTTGTTAACCACAAAGAGGAGTTGAGACCGACGCTGGAGGGGATCGTGTCTGGAGGAAGTGTCTGGGGAGAGGGAGGTCTGAGGGAGGAAGACAGAAGATGGATGGTATTTCTGTGACTCCACATTTTCTGTTTTTGGCTCCAAATAACGACAGGAATAATGCCTTTTTTTAACAGAATCATTGGCTTCTGTTTGAAATAAATAGTAATAAATCAAAGCACTTAACGTTTGGTGTTTTTTTCTCTTGTGTGTTTTATAAAGTCTGTTGCTGTGTGTGACTTTAGATTTAAAAAAGCACAAGCCAAACCTTTCATCTCGGTCTTTACCTGTAATTTACTGACTTTAATGTCTGCTCTTATAAAGTATTGGGAAACACTGCTGTTTTTGTTGAAAGTGTCCATGAGTCAGAAACAGGTCACAACAAGATCTTTAAATAAAAAACTGAAGTCTGACTTTTTGGATCAGAATCGCTGTCGGATTTCAGAAAATGTATGTGTTTATTGTGTAGAAAATACCCAAACTGAACCTGAATGTTGTGAGTCTGTGTCGGAGTGGCACGATGCCCGCGGTCGACTCAAACGCGCACATTTTTTCCGAACCCTGGCATTACGTTTCCACGGCAACGAGAAAACACAAATACAAGGCCGGGTTCACGAGACTGAGGCTCATTTACAGCAACGAGATCAAAGATGTCTGTGCAAAACCCGGTTATTAAGACTGAAAACTAGAGATGACCATTTAGTCTTATTGTATGAGTCCCATAGATTACTCAGGTTGGTTTTATAACGTTAGTTGTAGCCTAAATGTTCTGAATTCCTAGTATTTTGGTTCCTTTATTCTGGGTTTGAATTACTAAAAGGTTTTAAGGGATGCAAAAAAAAAACCACCTTGACTTTTGGACTTTTGAATTCCAAATAAACAGAGAAAAAAGGGTTTAAAATCTTGGAAATGTTAAAGTATAGGCCTAATGGTAAAGTATTGTATATTACTGAACGGTTTTAATGTGTTTCCACTTGATTTTCATAATGAAAAAGCTCCTCCTGGTGGTTTTCATTTGTTACTACAACTGCAGATGTCTTTGATTTCTCTCTGAGACACAATGTTTTAATGAAAAGAGACAGTGGATAAACAGAAAACATGTGAGAGAAAGAAGAGAAGACATGGGCCAGTTAATGTATGTTGTGTTAGAGTCCTTTATTTAGTGAATGATTACCATAAAAGAGAATCTTCAAAAACTGAAATAGACAGAAGAAATAAATCCCTGTTAAACTTCTTCAGACCCAGGCACAAGGACCACACACATGTTTTGCAGCAGGTCGTCACGTTCACAAACACATCATCTGGCCTCCATCAAAGACATAGGATCTACACTTGGACAGTTAAAGCTCCTCTCCCTGATGTTCTTTTTTTGTCCCTGTCTCAGACTCTCCTCCAAAATCAGCTTCTCTTTTATTAAAAAATAAAACCAGACCAGTTTTTTCCTCCAAAATACTAATACATTTGACCAAACTGAAGTTTAGCGTTAGCTTAGCTGTGACTTTATTATATTGCGTGATTGAATTGACAGTATTTATCTGTGTTTTACGTTGCCTCCCTTTTCTCTGTTGATGCTTTTCTTTTTTCAGCTGTTTCTCTGTTAAAAGACATATTCAGCTGAAAATACACTTTATCTGCAGCTATTCAACTTCCTGGAACGTCATGTGACAAGCCGGTGTCGGCATAAAGACGAATGATTGCTTAATTTATCAGAATAAATTTGAAGAAACATTGGTGGCGCCTCAGAAACGGAACTTTTCCTCAGATGTTTTTTAATACTGACAGTGGATCACTTTTATTGCACTAACTACTGTCTCCTGTTTGACCTCATTATGGTGATTCTCGGTGGTGGAACTCTCAGTTTTCCTTCAGCAGCTGCGTCTCGTCCGACCGAGACGTCCTTTCAGAGACAGACTCTTCTGAAAGAGAGGGACTCAGAGGGATTTAGTTTGTCACAACACTTCAGTCTGAGCTCTTCTCTCTGTTTTTAACACAGCTTTAGAAGAATACTTTCACATAAACGTCACTGACTCCGCTCTGTTGGTTTAACTCCAGTGTTTTACAGCTGACCTCTGACCTCACAGCAGCTCAGCGTCCTCTTTACTGCAATACAAGACTCTGAGGGATTTGACACGACACAACTGGGATTTTAACACTTCAGTCTGTTGTTTTTATGTTCTGATTTATGTTTGGTTCTGCTCGGACTCTGACTGTTGTAAAGTGGTGTATAAATAAAGTTTAATTGAGTCCCATCTTTTCCAACACCTCATGATCTTTATCTGATTAAAAAATGAGAGAAAAATAGCTGGAGCATCACATAAATCAGAAAAGTTCTTCAAGAAGTGAACATCAAAGCTTTAATGTGTTTTATTGAGATGGAACTAGACTTGTTTTGGGAAAAAAAACAAAAAAAAACCTTAAGAATTTTCATTGTGACTGAGAGGAGAGCTGTATTTGCTTAAATCCATGTGTTTTGTCTGTTTGATCTGATAAACACTGAGCTCTTTTGCTGCAGGTGTCATTTTGCCCAAAGGCTTTGTTTCTCTGGAGTTATTCTCAGTTCGTCCACCAGAGGGAGCTCACTCACTGCAGCAACACAAAAATACAGCTCAGATTATTAAATGAAATAAAATACATTATGGAAAATATATACACATTATGTATTCTTTAAAATGTTGTGGAACATATGATTTACACTGTGTTCATTGTCTGTGTGGTAATATATAACATATAAAGTATATGTGTGGTATATAAGTAAGGGCTGTTGGAGCCTTTCTTTGAGTAATTATCTGTTCTGTGTCTTTATGAGTAAACTTTTGCTGTATGTTGTATGTTAATGTACTATAGTATTCAGTATTTATATGATATATTTTGAAATGTGTGTAAAGTTGTGCCAGTTTTGATTAAGCTTTTGCTCCGAATGTCAAATCTATGGAATTTGTGCATTTATTTTGACTTTAGTGTAGATAGAGTGTAGAATAATTTAAAAAAAAGTAAACTTTGCAGCCTGTTGTTGGTATTAATAGAGCATTTTGCACTTTTGTGTAGTGCGTTGTGTGTTGAGAACAACTGGATCTTAAAGGTTTTGGTGAGATCTGCCAAAAATACATATTGCACCTTTCATTTCAACAATAACAGTGAGAGTCTGTGTTTCTCAGTCAAATCTCTCACTGTTCTTTTGTCTTGATTTAAATCAAACAAAGACCTGGTCCTGGTCCTGGTCCTGGTTTGGTCTCGACGCAGTTTGGCCTCGGGACGTCCTGCCTCAGTCTCAGGCACAAAGACCTGCTCTGTGTCTCGTGATGTTTGTGTTTGAGCAGAACGAGCTTCAGTTGGAGGAAAATGAGTGAAATGCATTGTTTTACAGTATTTTACAGTTAAACACAAAAAGGTGGAGGTTTTGGATCAATGAGGACATTCAAATGAAGCAGAAGCAGATGTTTTTTTGGAACAGTGAATAAACTCAGAGGCAGATCAGAGAAAGACAGTTATCCTTCTTTCTGGTGCAGGACAAATGAGAGAATCAGGATTTATGTTGATGAAATGGGACAAAAAAAAAAAGTAATGCTGATAAACAGACTGTACCTGATATTTTCTTTTAGTTGTGAAAATGGTTTAAACCCAAATAGTTTATTATAAAATCAATCATTTGTGTAAAAACAGTCTTTCTGATCCATCTACTGTTTATTCTAAGGGATTGTAATAGATGAGAACCTCTATTCAGGAACAGAAAACCTTGGACAATCACATGCTCCAAAAAGGAGCGCTCCCATTGGTCGACACTTGTCACATGACGTTCCAGGAAGTTGAATAGCTGCAGATAAAGTGTATTTTCAGCTGAATATGTCTTTTAACAGAGAAACAGCTGAAAAAAGAAAAGCATCAACAGAGAAAAGGGAGACAACGTAAAACACCGATAAATACTGTCAATTCAATCACGTAATGTTTAACGAGGAGGAGATAATTGTCGTCCTGACGCTGAAGTCACAGCTAAGCTAACGCTAAACTCTAAACTTCAGTTTGGTCAAATGGATTAGTGTTTTGGAGGAAAAATTGGTCTGGTTTTATTTTTTAATAAAATAGAAGCAGGAGAGGTCTCTAGACTGGTTTTGGAGGAGAGTCTGAGACAGAGACAAAAAAAGAAAACCAAGGACTGGAGATATCCTTCTCATCTTCTATCAGTTCCATGAGTGAGTACATGAGCTTTTGTTTTCGTCTCATCAGCTGTTGTTGCGGATGATAAATCGTGGATGACATAAGAGTAAAGTCCTGGCTGTGGTCCATGTCCCGAGGCTGAATGTGCTCATGTCGTTCCACAGCAGCTCTTTACAGATGTTTAACAGCTTCACACCTGGTTTTTCTGTCAAAGACACGCTCTGCTCTCAACGAGAAACATCATCGATTTATTATAACGTCACGTCTCTGACTCTGGTCTGTCCGGATGTTTTTACCTTTGGTTCCTCTTGAATTGGGTTTATTTTAGTAAATGGTCGGAAATAAACGGTCCTTAAGAGCCTCTGAGTGTTTTCCATAAACTCTTTAACATGCCGTAAACAGAAGAGAGCACAGTCGATGAAAAAGACTAAAAATAGACTTTAGAAGAGCAGAGGAAGCACTTTTTTGTTTATTCCATTAAACAAACGGAACATAACGAGACCGAGGACCTTTGCCTGGTTTTAAAAGTGAAGGATGACTCTTTGACCTCGAGGCCAGTCTCATTTAACGTCGTTCTTTCACGTGATTGTGTTGTTTGTGGGTAATTCTCAACAAAAACTCTATGAATCCCACAGAAACTCCAACCACAATGAAGTGATGGCATTAAACTAACATTAAATTAAAGTTAGGAGTTATTATTCTTCTTTTTTGTGGTTCATCCATCGTAACCAATTAAAAAAAAGTACTTCTAGGAGTAGTTTTACTGCACCATACTTTTTACTTTTACTTGAGTAGATTTGTGAAGAAGAAACGCGACTTTTACTCGACTACATCGGGCTACACTCGACTCGTTACTTTTATTTTTTTACTATTTATTCTACACATTCTATGTTAAAACACATGAAAAAAATAATAAATATTCAAATAATCAAATAATCATATACAAAGTTTGCGTTAAGGATGTGATGTACTGGTTTCAGCTTCATGTTGTGAAAAAGTGAGAAGTTGTGTTTCTATTATTGATATTGATATTGATACAAGATGTTATTTATTTTTACAAATATTTATTGTATTATTTTAAAATAGCAGATATTGTACATTATTTTATTTTTTGTCTGATTACATCATTTAAAAAAATAATAATCAGACTTTACAATCAATCAGTTACTGAGTACTTGAGTAGTCTTTTATCCAAACATTTTTTTTACCTTTACCTTTTTTTTTTTGATGACTTCTTTTTACAGAGATAATTGTCGTTCTGACGCTGAAGTCACAGCTAAGCTAACGCTAAACTCTAAACTTCAGTTTGGTCAAATGGATTAGTATTTTGTGGTTTTATTTTTTAATAAAAGAGAAGCAGGAGAGGTCCCTAGACTGATTTTGGAGGAGAGTGGAGTCTGAGACAGGGACAAGAAAAGAACATCCTCAAATAGAACTTTCATATCTGTTAACATTAAAGTTTTGTCACTGTTGGTTATTACTTTTCTAACTCCAGATGATGACCTGCTCTGACTCTGAACAGATCTGAGATAGATCCAGACGTCACAGAAACAGACGAACAGACGAGCTCCATTTCCTGACGACTATCGCTCTGTCATCTTTTGATTTCCTCTTTCATTACCTGCCTTTTATTAAACCTGAAACCGGCGGAGATGAGACCCGCTGATCTATGGACTGTTCCAGAAACACAGGCCTGATGTTCATGAGCTTCACATGAAGGTAAATGAAGCTGCAATTAAACCATCTTTTATTTAAATATAAAATAATAGAATATGGAACGCAGTATTAGAAAGAAAATAATGCAAGAGTTGAGGCTAATTCAGTGACAATGGCCTGAATAAATGAGGCTTCACAAATAAATTAATCAAGAAACATGGACACAGTAATTACTCCACACTTTAAAGAGTTTTTAAGGTTTTCAAACTAAATTAGTTTTTCCTCAAGTTTATATTTTAGCTTTAGATCCTGAAATTGTTTGGATAATACACGAAAATGCAGCAAATGCAGCAGAAGTTATGTGTTTAAAGCATCTTAAAATGTAAAAGGCAGGACATAAACAAAAATACACATTGGGAAACATAAACGGTCAAACTTAAGGTTGAAAACTGGCAGCTATTGTAAGAATTATGGAGACATTTTACAAAACAATGCTGTTTATACTCAAGGAATTTTTTTGCACAATATGAATGAAAAATATACATATTATATTATTTATACAGTGTCATTTCTGCTGTAAAAGTTTATCAAATCAACGTAAATTGTAAATTGGGATTTTTTTTTAAATGGCTATATTATATATTTTGTAAATGTAAAAAAAATGTTTTTGTTTTACAGTTATTTATTTAATTTTATTTTACAGTAATTTGATATTTTGTATTTTACAGGTATTTTGACAGTTCACTGTAAATATTTTTTTCAACAGTGGAGGAAAAGTGACAAAAGGGAATGTAAAATAGGCATTATTTATCTTTTTGAACAAAATAAATACATTTTTCTTCAGCGATTTTAAAACAAACTCTTGAATGCAGACCTTTTTTGTTCAATGTCAACAGTGTAAACAGCGTCAGATAAACTGGCTCTGCTCTCGGTTCATTTACTCTGGACATATTCATCATCTCAGGTCGATACGAGGCTCGGACCCCGACTGACTCTGATTTATGCAGGACTCATCTGGAGATGGACTCTTACTGTATTTACACTTTCATTAGCCTCAGGACAGAGACCGAGCGAGCGTTTGGTGAAAGGGTTAATCCCGACAGAGGTCAGAGCGGGGTCAAACCACTGCACTCAATCTCCATTAAAGTCAATAAGAGACACTCACAGCTCATAGATCTTCACCGAGAGGACCGAGACGCACCTGTTTATATCAACACACTCAAACGTATGTCTCTGAAAGGGTTTAGTTTAAGTTCTTAAAATACTGCCACGTGGTTCAGGTGCAACATCTCTATCGAACCATTTTAATATTCAGCTCAAAGAGAAACCTGCAACTCTCGACAAGTCTTTATCTGAAGAAGTCTTAATAAAATACGAGCGGAAACACAAAAAATCTGCAGCGGAGACGATTGGCTGTGAAACATTATACAAAAAACAAACTTGCACAGGAACAGGACACAAAAATACAGAAGAAGACGCAGGAAGTGAATCTGAAACGAGAGGTTAGAAACACATCCGAAAACGAATATCTACGTCTGTGACACATTCCTTTAAAAGCAGAAAACAATATGACTCTTACTTTTCATTACATTGATCAATCATGGATGTGTTCGTCTATAATCACGGGTTATTTCTGCAAAACTGATCAGTCAGTTTCATCGTTGCCTCGTTGTTACGAAAGTCTCTGAGAACTGTTTCGATCCTGCAAAACACGGAGGAATAGTGTTTGTGAAATGTTTGAAAGATTATTGGAGCAGCGCTGTTCTGTCTGATCGCTCTGTGACCAAACTTCTTCAATAGTTCATAGATTATTGATTGATACGGGCCTCAAATCTCAGTTGAAGAAAATTAAGAAAATGCACAACCCTCTTAAAGGATATTTTGTGATCAAACCTTAAGCATAAACAAGTTTAGTCCTGGTTTTGAACAGATCTATGTCTACTTCAGGGTTTAGTCACACACTCATCTACATTTTACATTTGTAAGTGTTAATTAATAGAAATAAATGTCGTTCTGACGTTAAAGTCGCAGCTAAGCTAACGCTAAGCTAACGCTAGACTTCAGTTTGGTCAAATGGATTAGTATTTTGGAGGAAAAACTGGTCTGGTTTTATTTTTTAATAAAAGAGAAGCAGGAGAGGTTCTGATTTTGGAGGAGAGTCTGAGACTGGGACAAAAAAAGAACATTTCCAAATTTTCCAAACTTCTTGAATACTTTACTGATTATTGATTGTTACGGGCCTCAATTCTCAGTTAAAGAAAATTAAGAAAATGTACAACCCTATTTAAGGATATTTTGTGATCAAACCTTAAGCATAAACAAGTTTAGTCCTGGTTTTGAACAGATCTGTCTTCTTCAGGGTTTAGTCACACATTCATTTTACATTTTTCAAAGTGTTAATTATTATGTATTTTTTCCTTGAGGCTATTACATTGTGAAAGCTTTGTTCCATATTTATCTCTGACCTTGTCCCGAGTCATAAACAGCGTCAGAGGAAACCAACAGGAAGCGCAGCAGAGTAAAAGAGTAACGGCAGGTGTCTGTGGCGGGATGTGGCTGATTCCTGGAGCCTTGCTCACTCCGTGTTCTCCGCTGGATACGACCTCTTCTATATATTCCTCTTTCACTTTCCCTGTTTTTCCCGCTGCAGCCGGAGCCAGGCCTGTGTTTACCGCGGTTCTGTTTGTGCGACACACCCCTCGCAGCTGCTTTAAACATGACTCCTTCGACGATCTGCAGTAAAGGTTTAAACCAGAGGCAGCAACGTGAGCAAAAGAAGTGCTTTACAGAGTTAATCTTGACATAGTTTTACGTCCAAAAATTCAGTCAAAATGAACTAAACTACATTTTCTAAAAGTCTAACTGTAAAGCTTTGTTTCTTCTTTTACAAGTTTTTCCAAGACATAAAACCTACCTTTCTCTGATTATATTTGTACAACAGGAGCGTGACTCCCCCTCGTCCCGCTGCAGGTTCACGAAGCATGTGGCTCTGAATTGTGCAAAATGTGGAGAAGAAATCCTGAAAAGTCGAGCATCACATGATCACCTGATTTCCTCTGATAGTTCAGGTTTGTGGTTAGTGGCACCAGCAAAACTGTGTTAGATTTGACCCGAAAATGGAAGAAAACCATGAAGTAAACGACACAAAGACACTAAACCAGAGAAGCATGAAGCAGTGATGGAGTCCTGGTTTAGTCCTGGTTTAGTCCTGGTTTAGTCCTGGTTTAGACCTGGTTTAGTCCTGGTTTAGTCCTGGTTTAGACCTGGTTTAGTCCTGGTTTAGTCCTGGTTTAGACCTGGTTTAGACCTGGTTTAGACCTGGTTTAGACCTGGTTTAGTCCTGGTCTAGACCTGGTTTAGTTCTGGTTTATACCTGGTTTAGTCCTGGTTTAGTCCTGGTTTAGTCCTGGTTTAGACCTGGTTTAGACCTGGTTTAGACCTGGTTTAGTCCTGGTTTAGTCCTGGTTTAGTTCTGGTTTATACCTGGTTTAGTCCTGGTTTAGTCCTGGTTTAGACCTGGTTTAGTTCTGGTTTAGACCTGGTTTAGACCTGGTTTAGTCCTGGTTTAGTTCTGGTTTATACCTGGTTTAGTCCTGGTTTAGTCCTGGTTTAGTCCTGGTTTAGTCCTGGTTTATACCTGGTTTAGTCCTGGTTTAGTCCTGGTTTAGTCCTGGTTTAGACCTGGTTTAGTTCTGGTTTAGACCTGGTTTAGACCTGGTTTAGTCCTGGTTTAGTCCTGGTTTATACCTGGTTTAGTCCTGGTTTAGTCCTGGTTTAGTCCTGGTTTAGACCTGGTTTAGTCCTGGTTTAGACCTGGTTTAGACCTGGTTTAGTCCTGGTTTAGTTCTGGTTTAGTCCTGGTTTAGACCTGGTTTAGACCTGGTTTAGTCCTGGTTTAGACCTGGTTTAGACCTGGTTTAGACCTGGTTTAGTCCTGGTTTAGTTCTGGTTTAGTCCTGGTTTAGACCTGGTTTAGACCTGGTTTAGTCCTGGTTTAGTCCTGGTTTAGACCTGGTTTAGTTCTGGTTTAGACCTGGTTTAGACCTGGTTTAGTCCTGGTTTAGTCCTGGTTTATACCTGGTTTAGTCCTGGTTTAGTCCTGGTTTAGTCCTGGTTTAGACCTGGTTTAGTTCTGGTTTAGACCTGGTTTAGACCTGGTTTAGTCCTGGTTTAGTTCTGGTTTAGTCCTGGTTTAGACCTGGTTTAGACCTGGTTTAGTCCTGGTTTAGACCTGGTTTAGACCTGGTTTAGACCTGGTTTAGTCCTGGTTTAGTTCTGGTTTAGTCCTGGTTTAGACCTGGTTTAGACCTGGTTTAGTCCTGGTTTAGTCCTGGTTTAGTTCTGGTTTAGACCTGGTTTAGACCTGGTTTAGTCCTGGTTTAGTTCTGGTTTAGTCCTGGTTTAGACCTGGTTTAGACCTGGTTTAGTCCTGGTTTAGACCTGGTTTAGACCTGGTTTAGACCTGGTTTAGTCCTGGTTTAGACCTGGTTTAGTCCTGGTTTAGTCCTGGTTTAGACCTGGTTTAGACCTGGTTTAGTCCTGGTTTAGTCCTGGTTTAGACCTGGTTTAGACCTGGTTTAGTCCTGGTTTAGACCTGGTTTAGTCCTGGTTTAGTCCTGGTTTAGACCTGGTTTAGTCCTGGTTTAGTCCTGGTTTAGTCCTGGTTTAGACCTGGTTTAGTCCTGGTTTAGTCCTGGTTTAGTCCTGGTTTAGTCCTGGTTTAGACCTGGTTTAGACCTGGTTTAGACCTGGTTTAGTCCTGGTTTAGACCTGGTTTAGTCCTGGTTTAGTTCTGGTTTAGACCTGGTTTAGACCTGGTTTAGTCCTGGTTTAGTCCTGGTTTAGACCTGGTTTAGTCCTGGTTTAGACCTGGTTTAGACCTGGTTTAGACCTGGTTTAGTCCTGGTTTAGACCTGGTTTAGTCCTGGTTTAGTCCTGGTTTAGTCCTGGTTTAGTCCTGGTTTAGTCCTGGTTTAGTCCTGGTTTAGACCTGGTTTAGACCTGGTTTAGACCTGGTTTAGTCCTGGTTTAGACCTGGTTTAGACCTGGTTTAGTCCTGGTTTAGACCTGGTTTAGTCCTGGTTTAGTCCTGGTTTAGACCTGGTTTAGACCTGGTTTAGTCCTGGTTTAGTCCTGGTTTAGACCTGGTTTAGTCCTGGTTTAGACCTGGTTTAGACCTGGTTTAGACCTGGTTTAGTCCTGGTTTAGACCTGGTTTAGTCCTGGTTTAGTCCTGGTTTAGACCTGGTTTAGTCCTGGTTTAGTCCTGGTTTAGTCCTGGTTTAGTCCTGGTTTAGTCCTGGTTTAGACCTGGTTTAGTCCTGGTTTAGACCTGGTTTAGTCCTGGTTTAGACCTGGTTTAGACCTGGTTTAGACCTGGTTTAGTCCTGGTTTAGACCTGGTTTAGACCTGGTTTAGACCTGGTTTAGTCCTGGTTTA